>JAVQKC010137735.1:0-12117 GCA_036025475.1 Philypnodon macrostomus
TCATTATTAATGTTTGCCTTTTTAGTTCATATATTTGCCTAATTTGATTTAATAAATTTCCATTTTTGATAAATTTATTTTGGTTCTCAGGTGGTTTTTCTATTGATTGAGTCCCTTAATTTCCATGTTACTCAACCTTCAGAGAGGCTAGTAGGTTTATTAAGCTTGTATTGTTCGGGACGTATCTCATGTTCCGTGGTGCCCCACATAAGTCTTAGACTTAATTTCTTATACGATCAAGTTAATAGACATACACATAACATCACGTGTTTGCACGCTACATGATTTTATCCAGGTTTATTCGTGGTTAACTTCTTAGTCCTGGTTTAGATTTAGTTTTCTCTTGGATTAGTCTTGGTTTAGCCTTTTGGCTTTTGAGTTTATTCATAGTTCAATACAACACCTCCTTTCTTCAAGATTGGTCTAAAATATTGAAGTTTAGATTACGGAGGTTTCAATGTCTCTTATCCCATTGGATACGGCACAGTTTCTGGGCTATCTGAGTTCAACGTGAAATTGTGTGTGTGTGATGTTTGTGTGTCTGGAGATGCACTTTGCTTATTATAGTGATCATGCATTTAACATAGGTAGTCTCCAAAGGCATCCTAGGGCTTAATCGTCAAATTAAATTAAACTCGAAACTAGAATCTTCAGAGGTTTACGTCGGCACTGATGCAAGTCCTTGAAATATGCTATTGCCAATTCATAAAAGGCAAACATGTAACTAAACAGAAAAGCATGAAAGTCAAGAGATGTTTATCACAAAAATGGAAACTTCTTTATTGTGTGTGTGTGAGACCAAATTTCAAAGTCACAATATTTGGAATTCGCTATTGCCAGTGCGTTATGGAGTGTGGTAATACAAAGATTAGCATAAAATTATTGAACAATCCTGCTCATATATCCTGGTGTTAATTATACGCTTTCAGAAAACAAATTATGCTAATGTTTTGTATCCATCTTGTTTAGATTGGGCATTCTAATTAGCACATGCCGCTAAGCGCTAACTTCGGATCATGTTTGGCAAACTATCCAAAAAAGGAGTCTTATCTTTGGGTCTCGGTCATTTATTACAATAAAAAAATACACAAAGGAGAAGTCCACCCACTGGAATAAAGAACAACTCTTACCACTCCATAACATTATATAACTGATATATAAGTCAGACTTTCAGAACATGGATGTGTTGCCAGTAATTAAAATGAATCACGAGAGAATCCTTGTGTGTAGAGGCTTTAATTATTGTTGCTTCAGTAAACATTAGTAGTAGTAACATATAATCCACATGAGCTTTGTCCACTTTTTATTGGCTTCATATTTATTTCAACATATTTAGTTTGTATTTTTAGACAATTAACCATGATAATTATGTATACAGCCAACGACTAAAATCTTACCAAAGTCATACAGTGTGGTACAATTGTGTAGTCACCTTATCTACCTTTTTGATCAACATGGCTGTAACATTGTTCACACAGCACAATAGACCTATGTTCTCGAGAACTCCCAGAGCTCTCATAGACGTCTTTCATGGATGACCTATATGACCCACTGCTAACATCTTCAAGGTTTTTATAGCCTTCTGTCAGCTTCAAAATCCTATTTATTTATTTTTATTTATTTTTTTCTCCAGATGACAGTATAAGCTCTGAATAAATGGCAATGGGAAATACTGTGACAATACAGAAATAAAAAGAAAAGAAATCACATGACACACTTGTCTACCCATTTGAGCACCAAGGCAGGTCATTTCAGAATAATTCAAATTTAGCTATAAATGTAAAATAGAATAAAATGAGTTGATTTAATGTATTTTTTGGTGGTCAGTTGTCCCTTTAGTTTAAAGCAGGCCGATCCCAATAGGACCAAGTGATAATAAAAACACTTTGGTTACTGTAGCTTTAAAAGAATGGCGACTTCCTGCATCCTTATCACATGATTCCCATCTCTAGTCTTTATATACAGAAACTATCCATCTTCTTGTGCTCGTTCTCTGCAACTGAGCAACATAATCAAGTGGGGGGTCCGGGTTTAGCGCTTGTTTTTACAGCCCTTTCCCTCTTAGTCCCTAAGCCAGCTGGACCAGCACCTGATCACGCTGCTATCTGATTCTCTCTTCTATTGGCCTTGTTTGGCACCATGACAGAAAGACTTGGCTGACCTCCCACTCAGCAAACAGTGCAGTTTTTCTAATAGATTTTACTTTTAGGGCTAAGTTTGTAAAGCATTATAATTCTGAGAGTGGACCCAGTCTGGTCTATGTGACCCTGTAATCTAGCTCCATCACAGTAAGTACCGCAGCAACACTAAATGGACTTTTCATCTTTTGTACCAGTCTTTGTTTAAAATTGTTTTGGGCACACCAATCTGTTTGGTTGTTCATGTTTACATATTTTGTACTGCAGTAATACACTCACTGGTCAAATGTTGTAGAGTTTTTGTACCAAATTTGAGGTGGCACAGTTAGCAGACTGGACAGCTATATCTACAGTTAGGTCCATACATATTTGGCCACTGACACAACTTTTGTTTTTTTACCTGTTTACTGAAACATATTCCAATTATATTTATATAATGGACGTGGGTATAAAGTGCAGACTCTATTTTATTTGAGGGAATCCACATTCAAATTGGATGAAGGGTTTAGGAGTTTCAGCTTCTTGCCACCCTCTTTTCAAAGGGACCAATAGTAATTGGACATGGGGAGATGTGGGGAATTCCTTTGTTATGTCAACATCAGTTAAGCAGATAAAAGGTCTGGAGGCTGTGAAGAAAACATGCGGTCAAAGGAGCTCTCCATGCAGGTGAAACGAGCTATCCTTAAGCTGCAAAACAGAAAAAAATCAGAGAAATTGCTACAATATTAGGAGTGGCAAAATCTACAGTTTGGGACATCCTGAGAAAGAAAGACAGCACTGGTGAACTCAGCAATGCAACAAGACCTGGATATCCACAGAAGTCAACAGTGGTGGATGATCACAGAATAATTTCCTTGGTGAGGAGAAACCCTGCACAACAGCCAACCAAGTGAACAACACTCTCCAGAAGGTAGGTGTATCATGTCCAAATCTACCATAAAGAGAAGACTGCACAAAAGCAAATACAGAGGCTGCACGGCGCAAGCAATTCATAAGCCTCAAGAACAGAAAGGCTAGATTGGACTTTGTTAAAAACATGTTTAAAAAAAGGCAGCACAGTTCTGCAAGAACATTCTTTGGACGGATGACACAAAAATCAACCTCTATCAGAATGATGGCAAGAAAAAAGTATGGAGAAGGCGTGGTACAGCTCATGAGCCAAAGCATACCACATCATCATCAGTAAAACACAGTGGAGGCAATGTAATGGCTTGGGCATGCATGGCAGCCAGTGGCACTGGGTCACTAGAGTTTATTGATGATGTGACAGGACAGGATGAATTCTCAAATACAGCCAAATTGATTGGGCACCGTTTCATAATACAGATGGACAATGACCCAAAACATAAAGCCAAAGAACTCAGGAGTTTATTAAAGCAAAGAAGTGGAATATTCTTGAATGACCAAGTCAGTCACATGATCTCAACCTAACTGAGCAAGCATTTTACTTGTTAAAGACTAAACTTCAGACAGAAAGGCCCACAAACAAACAGCAACTGAAATCCGCTGCAGTAAATGCCTGGCAGAGCGTTAAAAAGGAGGATGGTGATGTCCATGAGTTCAAGACAATTTCAACAAAACATTAGAAATTCACATTTTATTTTAAGTTATTTAATTTGTCCGATTACCATTGAGCCCCTGAAATGAAGGCATTGTGTTAATAGTTCCTCACATTTATACAATCTTTTTGTTCAACTCACTGAATTAAACTGCATCTGAACTGTTTAATTTCAAATTTATTGAGGTAATGTGCAGAACCAAAATTGGAAAAACTTTGCCTCTGTCCAAATATTTATGGACCTAACTGTATATGTCCATAATGGCCCATGCTAGGTGGACTCCATAGCTCAGTTCTCAGCATGTAACAAAATATTAGGAACAATAGAAAGTACCATCCAATCAGAGGTCTTGGATGTTGTCTCACACCTCTTTCACTGAAATTCTTTTTTTTTTTTTTTTTTTAAATCAAACATACTTAATTTTGCTGGGCTCATAGCAGGCTAATTTACAGTATGAACATGAGGCCTTTTAATTGGGCGGAATATTTTTTATCATTAACAAGAAAGAGCTTCACCTTAATCTTGTTTCCAATTACCGAACATCCGTTAAAGGTGATTTACCTCAAACTGAATCATGTTCACAATCCCCATTCTCCACAATAAGATACCGACCAGTCTACTTTTATTTTAAGTGTAAATTTTAAAAAAATAGAAAAAATGTGAATACTAAAAAGGAAGAAACAGTAGTGAAATGGCACGTGTGTAGTGAAGGCCGGCCTTTGTGTTTAAAATCCAAAAGCTACAGCAGCTCAGATTTCTAGTTTTGATCTTGATGGATAGAAAGATGTCAGTATACCTGGCTGCAATGCCCTAATCCAGTCAATATTGTTCAGATGGTCAATATGTTGCCTGATCGGTGCATGTGATTACTCGTCCTGTCTGAGGCCAAAACATTGCAAACAATTAAAATTAATAAAATACATAATATGGTCTATTTTACACAGATAATTATTTTAACAATTTCCTACAAGGCTTTGCCAATTAAAATACTGTTTGCTGTATGTTTGTGACTGTCAAAGAAACCTTTTCATGTTTGATGCACTATCCTTGACTTCTTTCTGCCTTGTGCGTGGTCTGGACTACATGATGAATCTGGCTCTGGGATGTAGTCTTCTCCATTTGGATCACCCTGTCAGTTTTGACTCACTACCTAATGGCAAATTCCCCTTGGAAATAACCACACTGATTCTCTATTCGTTGGCATTTGGAGCTGGCTGGACACTGTCTCCACCAAGTTGTCACTGAATTGACTAAGGCCCTGTCCACACGGAGACGAGTTTAGGCATATCCGCTAAGGTATTTTATCATTTAGGTTCTGCATTTCCGTGTTTATGAGCAATAGTCTGAATACTTCTGAAACGATAGCGTTGTAGTCCCTCCTCGCTCTTATAACCCGCATGAGCTGCACTCTGACAATAACAACAAACATGGCACTTCCCAGTGTTTTCGCGGCAGTGTCACAACGCCACCAACGGGCCCGGCATACACGCTACAGTGTTTCATTGGTGATAGTTTCTAAAACGACGCCGCCTGTATCAGAAAAGTTTTTTGACACAATACTGTTTTTTGTCTCCCTGTAAACTAAGCCTAAGGTCTTCTGCTATGATCAATATATGGTGAATGTACTGTATAAGTGACAACTCACAGCTAGAATAATGCTTAAAGGTACAAAATCTGTCTGTTATAAAAGCTTTTCTTCTCATTCCATTTTTATCTAATAGTGCCATTCTTATGGACACACTGGTCAGTTTGCTTGTTTTTTTTGTTTGTTTTTTTTACAAAGGTGGCAAAGTGGTTAACTGGCAACTAGAGTGGACTCTGCAGGTCCTCCTTTCACTACTGGGAGTAATCTCCGGCTTATCTTCCAAAGTACAAAGACCAAAAGTTACTCCAAATGGCCTCTTGTAAGTAAATATGCTGAAACAATTCGTGAACTAAACCACTTTGTAACATGGTAGAAAACTCTGAAAAGTTCAGTTCGTATAAAAGGGCCCATTAAACAGAATGAAATATGGTCTACTTACAACATGACTTTGTTTCATTTAAACTACTTGAATTCCCTTTAGGGTCACACTTGTTTAAAAGGCAGTGGACAAATGTCAATGAAGGAAAGGGAGAATCAATCCGACACATGCTACACTCTTTTTTGGCACTTTTTTCCTCCTCATTTTGCAGCGTGGACCCATTGCACATTCCCAATGGACTGCTCCTGTCTAAATGTGGACCCACTCACTTAATTAAATGTGTCAGTTGGTAGTCGGCCCTCACATCAGTGCAGAGTTGCCCGTTGCCTGGAGGCTTCCGATGGCTGGTACTTCCCTGACAGGCGCTGGATTTGATCTCTGATCCTGCTATCTACAGACATGAGAACAACATTAGCTGGTTTTACCTTTTGATTAAAGCCTCTCAACACTGTTTCAATGAAAGAACCCTGGAGTCTAGTAGCTTTTTTCAATGTCAAATCTACACTGTAAAATTTAATTAGTCAACATTATTTGTGGCAAAAACCAAAACAACCTTCATCTTAGTACCTTAATAGGGAACAATGCAACTTTGCACGTCGCCAACATGTCATTGTTCCTTAATACTAGTTAGTTAATTGTGTCAAATGTCAGCCCTGCGACCATCTGCCCATTGTCCAGGGTGTACCTCACTTAAAGCATATAGTTGGCTCCAGTCCCGTGACATTAAACAGTAATAAACAGTAGTAGTTTTGATAACTAGTATATGTCAACTATGCCTTACAATCAGCTCTGAAAAAACTTTGGCTTTTGAGTTAAAATGACTTGCCGTTATTTCACTTTTTCAGTAGTATTGAAATGTCAGGTTTTACAGTGATACTGAGTGACTGACATGCCTGCAACAAAATCTAGTGCGCACCCAGACAAGATAATGAAATCTTTTTATTTATTTAAAAGAAATTATGAACCAGGCAAAGTAGGCGAATTCTCTGGGGCGCAAAACTCTGGGGGTGCTCCAAAGCTGTGTTAATTTTTTAAAGAGATGATGAAAAATGTATGCCCGAAGCAAAAAGAAAAGTTCACCTAATGGGGTCTTTAAGGTGGTCCTGCTGCTAAGCTGTTTGATGTTGTTTAGTGATCGGGGAAGCGTGTGCAATTTCAGATGATAAGAGGCTAGGCTTACAACTCTAGGCAAGTTTAGTCAGAATCAGTTTTCCGTTTTAGCATAACATGACAATATTGTTAGCAGTAATCAAGATGAGGGGTAATTAGTTACTAGCTTGGCCAGACGTCATAATCAGTTTACTGTGGAAGGCTTCAGCCTGGTCCCTGTCAATGAGTTTGATGTTCAAGGGGTAGAACAAATATATTCCAAATGCAATTAAATATACACTTAGATAAGAGATGAGCTGTAACCACATAAAAACAATGTAATTTGAAACATACTATACAGCACAAAAACAAAGTGTTAGCTACATTCAGCCTTTCTTTCTTTCTTTCTTTCTTTCTTTCTTTCTTTCTTTCTTTATTGTTGGCTTGGTTGTTTACATCAGTACAAAATTATGACAAAGATATTGTTTGCCCATTTCTAGGCTTTATTATAGAACAGGTAATCATGGGGAAAAGCAGGAGTGACTTTTGGAATCCGAGTTGCCTTTTCATCCACCAGTGTGTGGTGTGGCAATGAGCTTCTTAGGAGCTAAACACACTTGATTTCAGAGAGAAAGCAACAATTCATTCATGATGAATTTGAAAGGCTTGGAGACAACAGTAAATAGCACTTACTGTACAATAAAAGTCCAATGTTCATGGCCTGCATTGTTTTTCTATGAATAGGGCACATGTAGGCTACACCAACATTACCCCCCAGTGTACAAGTCAAAGCCTACATTCTGTTTTCTATTTGGCCCCAACGGTAACTCTCCATAGGACCAGTGTAGCTACTTTCATGGAACCACTCGAGTATTGTTTGGTGAATATTAAATTTTTCTTTTCTTCAAATAAAACAAAAGCTGATTAGTGTATATTCATCATATCCACAGTCAGCATGCCCAGGTGGAATTGGTCGATGGGACATGTCGCCTGGCTGATTTAATTTCCATATAAGCTCAGGATCCCTCTGTTTCTGTCTTTTCATTACATTCCCGTAGTTATATGTGCCTCATTTTGGTAGACAATCTATCTGCTGTTTCTAAAGCCTGTTTTGTCAAGAGTTGTTAGCTGCTCGGCCCTGGGGAAGTGCACCACGGGCTGCTATTAATCTTGTTTGTTTCATGTTCGCGGGAGCCTAGTATGTGCTGTATAGTGAATGCCCAGTGGACTTTGTCTCTCTGGCAGACATAATCAATGATGTAAGTAAGTGCAGATTATCATTGAGACTTTTAAAGGAGGGCTGCCTCGGAGGTCCACGAGTGTCACCTTGTGAAAGATTAGATATTTGTGGAGAGACGGGGCCCGGGTTTTAGATTTGTGATAAACTAGGTAAAAATAAGATATAGCAGTGATGAATGAAGACGAAGTGATGAATTATGGGAGAGGGTGTTTTGTGCCGATGTCAGAAATTTAATTAAAACTATATGCAAAGAACAAAAAGGCACAAATTTGTGCAAGGGGCAAATGGAAATGATCTTGTGAATATATTTTTACAGTTATTAATTAAAGCAGCCTCATGTAACTTAAACTGTGAAGCCGGAAAATCAGCAAAAACATGGATGCTATTTTATTTTGATGCTATTTCAATTCCGCCACATGTGGTCACAAGCTGATAGCACAGCTCTGATAGGGTCAAAAACAGTTATACTTTTGCTGGTTTAAGAAGATGAATTCTTGGTTAAATTGAGACATTAATTCCTCTCAATGGCAGGATCTGTTACCTATTAGACCACATAAAGAATAATGCCAGAATGTATCACATAACATACAATAAAAAATACTTTATACATTTGCAGCACTTGCAGGATTGAACACCTTGAATTGTGTGATATTGAGTGAAGTTATGCTGAGCAGTGGTTCTGGAGACTGTGGGAAGAGCTGACGGCGGCTGATCCCTGATTTCCACAGAGCTGTCAGCCAAGGACAAAACTCTGCTGATCTCGTCTCCTGCTGGAATCGAACCAAATGCACAGAGCATCTGATCCCTCCTGCACAGATCAATATATTACAGCCATGTTTCTCATGATCTGTCTCACTCCCTATCAGCTTCTTTCTCCCATCTAATTAATACTCCCAGCCCGTCCAGTTAAAGCAACACAGCGTACTTTTTCTCTGTATATATATCATTGTTGTTTCAGTTTTCAAAAATGAACTAAAAGAATGACAAAAATATTGACACTGTATAGTGTGCAGTGCAATTGTGTTTAGTAGTTAAATTATATTGTATAATGCCATCTTATAAGGGTTGCTAGTTTGAGTCCCATTCCAAAAGCCATGTGTCCTTGGGAAAGACACTTCACCCACATTGCCTAGTAGTGTGACTGGTGTTTGGTGTTGGTCGTAGAGGGCATAATTGTGGTATTGCTGCCACATCTATGTTAGTCTATACCAGGCTAGCTGTGGCTACAGAGGTAGTTTACCACCACCAGTGTGCAACTGTGGAGTGAATGAATAAGCACTTTTGGGTGTCTTGAAAGGCACTATAAAAATAGATGCCATTTTTATACTTGCTATCTTTACTAGCAGCTCGTGGGGTGACTACCCACTTCCCGGATTTACATTGTGATAGAGGATGAGAACCCATTGCCCAGGGGTTAGGGAAGAGACGATATGTCATGATAAGAGTTGATTTACTACACGGTGTTAAATAGTCTTGAAATAAAAGAGACCAGCCGAGTAGATTATGAAATGTGCAATGTGGATGATTCGCTTTCCATTTTAAAAACCTGTGAGGTTTTAGGAAGTCATAAATCTATTCCCATATTAAATTAAGACTCTCTCAAAACATTGTGCTGAATAATAATGCAATTTCAGTTGAGCAAGAAACAGAAACTTTCCTTGTATTGAAGTCATTAGGGTGAACTGTTATACACATTCTCTGTCCCAGACATTTATAAGTGTAATGACTTTAGCCAAAACACACATCTTAATTCTTAATGAATATCTGACCTGGGGTGACTGGGCTATAGGGCTGATTACATTAGATAGAACAACGTGCAATTTTAGTATTGACTATTTTGAGTAATGCCATAAAAATATGAATGGCAATATTTGGCAATGCTTTTTGACACTGTAACCTCAACTGAAGATTCATGTACATTTAGGAAGATTATTAATCAAAGCATAAAGGCTAAACCAGGACTAAACCAGGACTAGAACAGGAATAAACCAGGACTAGAACAGGATCAAACCAGGACTAAACCAGGACTAGAACAAGACCAAACCAGGACTAAACCAGGACAAGAACAGGAATAAACCAGGACTAAACCAAGACTAAACCAGGACTAGAACAGGACCAAATCAGGACTAAACCAGGACTAGAACAGGAATAAACCAGGACTAAACCAAGACTAAACCAGGACTAGAACATGACCAAATCAGGACTAAACCAGGACTAAACCAGGACTAGAACAGGACTAAACCAGGACTAAACCAGGACTTGAACTGACTAGACCAAGACATAACCAAAAATACTGAGGACTGAATTAAGACCGATATAGAATGTTTATTTATTCATTATACATTTTATTGGCCAATTGTCAGCGTAAAAAAGACTGTTATTGTGATGTTTTTTTTTGTTTTTTGCAATATCCCATTTGCGGATATTGCATTAAAGGTAAATATTGTGCTCTGAAACAGAAATGTGAACAAAAGCTCAAAATGCCCTGGAGCTGTACAATATAACCACGTCCTTTCAATTCAAAATTACCGCACATTGACACAATATATGATTGAAATTTCCTCTCCGTACATTTCCAGTTTTCTTTCAATCATCTCATTATGGAGTTTGAGTTTGCCTGTAAAAACACACACCACGTGAAGTTAAATTCATTTGCCACTTTTGATTTCCTCTACTCTTGTCATGGCTTCAGGTGGGAGTGAGTCGTATCAAAGCGATCTCTCTGTGGCTATTTTTGTCACACAGCGTTTCTGTTCAAACTGAGGTGGTAAGTGTCCCGATGCACGCAGCATGTGACAAGCCACATTTGGAGACCATATGCATATAACCTGGGGCCTGCATTTAATGAGCGTTTAGATTACAGAGGAAAGTAGCGTATAGCTATCTCACAATACCGTATGTCCCTAAAGAAACACTGCTGTTAACATAGTATGGATATATATATTTCAGATCAGCTGCAAGAAGTCACACCCAATAGTTAACAATGTATGTATTAAATTGCATGTAACAGCTCATTAGGTGTGATGGTGGCTTAAAATGTAGTGTTGCTTACATAGGCAGTGACTTTTCTTTTAGAACTGTGATTGCAAAATGATTGAAGTGAAGTTTACTGTGGCTAGCCAATAACATAACTAAACCAAAAGTCAAACCATTTTAAAGTACCTGTAAGGCTAATGTCAGCAGTAGTTTAAGGCTATTCTTTACAATGGGTATAGTTCCTATATGTCTGTACCTTTTACACCTTTACTGCTTTTATTTTAAAGGAAAATAATATACATTTAGCTTCAGCGAGTAGTTAAAGCTTTCCTTCAAGGCCTTCCAAACAATCAATTACAGAGTCAGTTCAAAGGTAGGGTTAACCGTGTGTGACTGTGGACTGAATGGACTGCACTCTGAATGCCTAAAAAGCACTGTTTAAATCCATTATCCTATTATAACCTCCTTCCAAAACTCTTTCCTTTTAAACACCACTGACAACATCATACATGTTGTATATACTGTTTTTCCCCAAATTACCCAAATTATGACTATTTTTGTTCTTGTGTTCATGTCTTTGTACTGTGCCACTGTTTTGCAGGTTGAGTGGGGTATGCATGTCTGAAATCAAGCAGCAACCATTTATCATATACATTCAAGGTTCATGCATTACAAAACAGGGACAAACCATGGCCTAAAGTCTAAACCAGGAGAAAACTAGAAAGAGCGCAGTCCGCCGACAAGGCAGCTCATTTCCACGGATCGGCTGGTCTGGACAGTAGACCATGACATTGACCTTAAGACAAAAATCAGATACGTACAAAAAAAAATAAAAAAACAAACAAATTAACAAATTAAAAAAATACTTCATCAACCAATTAAACAATAAATTCAACAAACCTGGCCCACGGCTCTTGATAGACATTTTCAAGTCAATCATGTATCCTTCAACTTTATAATAATGTTTCAAAAACATACTAAGGCATTACAATCACATTCTCCTGCAAACTGTACTGTAGGTTTGAGCCTAATGTATGTGCACGTTAGAGGCTGTCAAATATACCTGACCTCCCAAATTCAATTCAAAATGGCCGACTTCCTGTTTGTTGTAGGGTGGGGTCATAATAATATTTTATGTTGGGTACACTGGA
>JAVQKC010137779.1:0-16171 GCA_036025475.1 Philypnodon macrostomus
ATATACCTCACATTGTATGTTTATTTGACTTGTCCAGTAAAACCTAAAAATCAAGAATTTTGCCATCAGCCAAAAGTCTAACTGTTACTAATGTGTACATAAATAAACATACAATGTGAGGTACATTCACTAATGTTTCCTAACCAGGCTCTGACATCACCTACATGTAGAGAGTGGTTGGCATTTGTCAAAACCATCTTCATTTGCAATATTTTGTGGTTAATTCTAATTTCTCCATTGAAAATGTATTAAGGTCTTGCCTCCATTCTGGAATTTAGAGCTTTCTGTTTACAGATTTTGAAAGGGTCTATAGAACTGGAGTCTAGGGGAAAATGTTTGCTGGTAAATGCTACAATAAAACTTGACACACACTGTGACATCATAAATGAACATAATCCTTTTTCTGGCCACAGCTGGCCACTGGGTGTGCCCCACCTGAAACCCACACACTTTGGTAGTAGGTGCTGTGGAAGGTATGTGGAAGAAAATGAATCAATGCAATCTTACATAAAGCTACATCTTCTTGATTTGGCAATTGACAGGTCCCATACCAAACAGAGTCAGGAGGAAAAATGGAAAGGATTGGTAAAAGCTTTCAACTGGATTCTTTAAAATTGTGAGATAGGGCCAATTTAGTCATGACAGATCAGCAAAGAACCAAGGAACAAATGACCAAGGGATGTGGATTTTGATTTGTTTGATGTCTGGATCTTTACATTTGACTTTACATTGCAAGATACAACAAATTGTGCTTGTTGGCTACACCGTGTCAATGAAAAATATTGAAATAAAAGAGAGTCAAGGTGCGGAAAGTCATTTAACACCCTTTATCTTGTTTAGAGCTTTATTAGGAAGAATAATTGGATTTTATGTGAAGCAGAGTTGGGTCTTGGGGTGATACGGCGGATCTCTTTGTTGGAGATGTGAGAGGAGGCAGGTCTCAGGTGGAATCCCGGGTCCCTTTGTAGAAGCAGGGACTGTCACTTCTGAGTTTAACCATGAAAGTGATGTTAACGCGCTCCCACCGAGACAACACTCTCATCGGGTAAAAGAGACCGAGATGATCCTTCAACAGATCAGGCAGCACTGGGACCTCAGGGACTATACAAACAGACACAGAGGATACGCACACACAATACTTAAAACGTTCACACAGGGTTTGGGTTTGAAACTTAAGGTGGGTTCTAGAGGTGGGAGTGTAGGGAGAATCAGGAAAAGTTTTTTTTTCTATTCGCTCAATGCTTGAAAAGCTTTTCTCAAAAACTGAGCAACAAGGTCCTTATATGTCATTGAACAACAATGATTTTTTTTATTATCACAGTCTGACCAGGAAAAACAGTTTCCTACAGTTATCCACACAGTTCTTCTAAAGCTATAGAATAAATGTTCAGAAAAAAAAGATTTTGATATTGCCAAAAGAACTTAAATAATATTTTTAAAAATAAGGCACAAGGAACAGAATTTCCACATCATCCCATTTTTCACATAAAGCTGTTCTTACATGACACACTGAGGTGGTAAAAGTACTCTTACTCTTTCTAGATTTACAGGATTTGACTCAAGTACAGTTATTTCAAAATATTATTACTCAAGTAAAAGTGAAAAGTATTGTGTAGTAAATATATTCTATGGAGTACAATGTATTTAAAAAGTTACTCAAGTAAATGTAACGGAGTAGATGTGACTGAGTAGATGTGACTGAGTACTACACCTCTGAGTGTACACATCCCATACTGTCTGAGTGTACAGTCTGAATGCATCATTATATCTGACACCAGTCCCTCTCTTCTTCATATCCTTGTTGTGTTGTCACTGCTGCACTTCTCTCACTGCTGACTGTGATTGAGAGTGACCTCTGACCCCTGCGTTTCTATGGCATTCAAATATGCGACCTCCGACCCC
Source organism: Philypnodon macrostomus (assembly GCA_036025475.1). NCBI lineage: Eukaryota > Metazoa > Chordata > Actinopteri > Gobiiformes > Eleotridae > Philypnodon > Philypnodon macrostomus. The sequence goes on from JAVQKC010137779.1 coordinate 1,903, forward strand.
CGGCAGTGCTCTGATTCGATTGGCTTAAAGGCTCGTCTGTCCTTTGCCGCAAATCCCCGCCGTCGGCCACAATCAAGACGTCAGAGTTCAGCGGTCAGGGCTTGTGAAAATGAGGCAATAAGAGTCCGGTCAGCCTTTTACAATAACATCATTCTGTACATGTTCTGTGGAGGGGTGCAGTGGTGGCTCGTGGAGTGCAAGAAATCTATGAGAAAACTGATAGATCAAAGATTCACATGATCAATGTAAAATGTGCGTTTAATGTGCCCATGCAACATGAAGCAAAAACTATGATTTGTGGAACAGATTCAATTTCATTTTATATTTCATTGTAATTCTATAGGCTCTATATTTAATAATGTACACAAATATCATCATAAGGGCCAGATCTACAAAGGCATCGCATAGTCTGAAACCTATAGGATGCTTTACAATGGACAGTTACAAACTCTCTCACGATCATAGGGGACATTAAGAAGACTTCTTTTCCACATGTTAACACGGAGAGGACATGCGAACTCGGTTCAGAGAAACGATGTGTGGTTGGACCTAGATTTGAACCTTCAATGGTTTGCTGGTCCAGGGACTAGATAATAACCTTGGACATGCATCTCTCCCTCCTGAGGTTAGTGTACGCTGTCTAAATAAATCTAAAACTAAGGATCAAAAATCGCTTGGCAAGCATGGACGCTGAATAAAAAAAAAGCTAAATAAAAAAATACAAAAATTAACTAAATGAATTAAAAATAACAATATTAGGAATAAGTCATTTAAAAATCAATGAATTAACACATTTCTTAATCTTTCAGTTCTAATGAAATAAAAGTTTGAGGGTCAACTCAAAATGAGCACTTTACTTTGGATTCAAACTTCCCCAACTTCAATGTTCAGGTACGTTCAAAAGACAATGTCACTGTCCAGCCTGTCTTTAAGTTTCTGTGATGACTCTGAACCTGAAATATCTTAAGTCTTCAGAGCAGAGGACGGGTCTGTGTGTGTGTGTGTGTTGAGGAGGCAGTCGGGGGGGTTTAGACATGGGCTGAGGCTGTCAGAGGTGGCAGCGGTGGTACAGAGCAGCCCTTGATCTTGGTCTAGTATTGGACATGAACACGGATCATCTTCATCTCCTCATCCTCCTCATCCTCGTCCTGTGACAGTGAACAGGATGGACTGACAGACACACCTTCACCTGCCTCACAGGTCTCAGCCCCTAGTTTGAATATCTGGGTTCAAGACAGGTTTTAGAAAGGTTCCTGGTCTGTCTGGTGTTCTGTTGAAGAAGAAATGTTAAATCAAGTTCAAACTATGACAGATTTCTGGATTATTGTACAATGCCACTTCTATAAACTATTGTTATGTTGCAAAGCTCTAAATGTTTGCCCCAGTTTTGTTGTGTTTTTCAGGACAAAGAGCTTATTTGGCTAGATTTATCTGCACTTAGGACTGGCACAAAGCGTACACAAGCTTGTCTCGTTAATTTTTATTTACACCTCAATTTTCTATCCATCTTCCGCTTATCCGGGGCTGGGTCTCAGAGGCACTAGTCTAAGCAGAGATGCCCAGACATTCCACTCCCCAGACACTTCCTCCAGGTCTTCTGGGGGGACTCCAAAGCATTCCCAGGCCAGCTGAGAGAATTAATCCCTTCAGTGTGCCCTAGGTGTTCCCTGTGGTCTCCTCCCGGTGGGACATGCCCGGAGGGAGGCGTCCAGGGGGCATCCAAAACTGATGCCCGAACCACCTCAGCTGGCTCCTCTTGATGTGAAGGAGCAGCGGCTCTACTCTGAGCTCCCACACTACGGAGGAAACTCATTTCGGCTGCTTGTACGCGCGATCTTGTGCTTTCAGTCATTACCCAAAGCTCATGACCATAGGTGAGAGTAGGAACGTAGACTGACCAGTAAATCTTCACCACAAGGGTCTGTACACCGACCACATCACTGCAGAGGCTGCACCGATCCACCTGTCAATCTCATGCTCTATCTTTCCCTCACTCGTGAACAAGACCTGAGATACTTGACTCCTCCACCTGAGTCAACTACCACCTCAATTTTGTCATATAGGGGATTTTTTCTTCTGGAGCAGGGGCAGCCTCTGAGGAGCAGGGGGCGAAATCAGTGCTGCGCCAATAGAGTAATCTTTTTTGAACCAGGATCTTGAGCCAGGATCTTGAGCCAGGATCTTGAGCCAGGATCTTGAGCCAGGTTCTTGAGCCAGGTTCTTGAGCCAGGATCTTGGTCCGTATGTACCTAGATGGAGGATTTGCCTAATGCACATGTTTTTGGTTGATGGGGAAACCAGAGAACAGGGAGGAACATGTAAACTATACAAAGAAAGGTACCACTGCTCAGCGAAGTTTAAAAATTACAAACTCTTTATTTAGCCTGTATTTCTATATTGTCTACATTCTGAATTGCTCTATCTACAACACAGTGTTTTCTGTTGGGCCTCATCTGGGATTGATAGTTTCACAGAGGAGGGGGGGAGAGATGGGGATACAGGGAACAGCACCTAAAATAAATGTCATGGAAGTGGACAGGCAGTGATTAAGGATTTAACTGATCATCCCGGAGCTGACAGGGAACCAGCCATTATCAAAGAATCTCCTTCACACATACGCAAACAGGCAACACACAAAACTGTGGAACACACACACTGACACACACAAAGCATCTCTCAGCATCTCAGAGCGGCCAACATGAAAGGAGACATCAGGGGCTACAGCTGACACACACACACAATACAAACGCTCACAAAATACGCACAGAAAGTAATGAGATCTTTATTTTGGCCATTACCTCCGGGACTGTTGATCTGTGTTGTGAAGATGAGCTGCAGAATACAAAGCGCCACTGTTTGTTTATGTGGGAACTCCATCGACATGAGAGAAAGAGAAAAACGGAGGGCTGCATGTGGGTCATTCACCTGACAGGAGCACAAATGGAGAAGGATATTACATTAATTTTCAGAAAAATGTGTATGAATATGAAAATGGGATTAATGCCAGAATCTCTTTTCTTGGTTAAAATTTTGATTTCTGTGGAAAAGCTGAAGAATTAAAAGAGGAGAAGTGAAGTGTAAATCTTGGGGCACATTGGTGGTTGGGGACCAAGTCAGACTTTTAGATCAATGTTAAAATATTGATTTCACGTTCAAGTCAGAATTCAAGAACCTCCAACACGATCAGATGTTAAATAAGAGATTGAAGAGGACCGCTACCAGGAGCAGGAACTTTGGAGCTGGGACAACAACTGACAACACTGCAAAAAACCAAGGCACTCTCTTATTCTGTTAAAATGCCTTTTTTATTTGGGCATCTTAATAGACCTCACTTAGCCTCATCTCAGATGTTATGTCAAGAATCAAGAGTTGCCTTTACCCTCTTTATATTTGTATATATATTATATTTCATCTAAGACACCAGATTGTATTCATGATCTTCTGATTTATGTTTGTATGGACTTGTATGTCACAAGTTAACATGTATATTACTTAAACATACGCACTCAAACCATTCATTACATATAAAAAAAACAATTATATATATATAAAAATATATATATATAAAAAGCAATTATATTTCAATGTAAAAAAATTCCTATTGGGTCAAAAGTCTGCCTTCTGTCTGTGGTGGCTTTGTGGTGACAAACTGCATTGGCCTTGATCCATGCCCTATCATTCCACTAGGTTTTATGCCAACTTAAGTACAGTATGCACGACTGACAGCCCCAAGTACCTTAGTGCTAATTAAAAAATGCACTTCACTTGATGGCAAAACAAAATTCTTCTCCCATGTAGCTGTGAAGATGAGATAACAGGTGTCAACAGGCAGGTAAGAGTTTTCAAGTCATTAACAAAATCATATGCTCTAGTGGTATTCCTTTAGAAAGCTGTTTTTTACTGCGGATGCCAGAGAAGCTGAAAAGGTCAAAGTGTGTGCAATTGTTAGGTTAGATACAAATGTGCTATAGTACAACATAAAGAAAGATACTAGTTGTTAAAGAATAATTTAGATACGTCACAACTCACAACAAGTGCAGGTCAAAAATGTAGAAGTGTGTCATCAAACTGTTTAGCACTCAGAAACGTCCTACATTAACCTTTGGGATTTTTGCTATTATATAATCTTTCAAGGTTAAGGTACACTTTATTGTCCCCTTAGGGAGATATTTCCTCTGCCTCTGACCCGTGCTTCAATGCCACTATAGGGCAACCTGTGCAGTGGGTGACCAGAGGGCAGAGCCAAGGAACCCTTCTCCAGATCTTAAGCCAGGATCTTGGTCAAAATGTACAGACACATGCATAACAATACATTGACCTCAAGGGAAATCTGTTTGGGGCCAGGTTTTAGTTGATCTGCTAACTTCAACTTGCAGTCCCAGGGCAGATACATTTACCATCAAGCAAATAGAAAAATAAAAAAAAAACAATCAAAACCGCTCCTCCTCCACCACTCACAGCGTATTCACATCGAGTTCAATACGTGTGTGGAGCGGATCCATGCTGTCTTCCTCCGGAAAACAATTCACACAGAGTGCGGTCTGTGTGCTGTACGTGCAAATCCTCCATTCGCTGGTATGAACCTGCAGCCTGTGTGGGTATGTGAACATGCATGTGACATCCAGAAAAAAATTGAATCCTCGTGTCTGGATCCGGCGCTCCGAACAAAATAGGAGCGCCGGATCCAGACACGTACAGCAGCAGCTGGTGTGAATGAGCTCAGGCTTCAGTGGGTTCCTTTTCCGCTGGAGCTCCTGTGGCTCCCGTTCCGTACCACAGTCAGTGTGAATTAGGCGTCACTCACTCACATGCAAACGGGAGACTCAAACTCCTAATGCTGGGCTTAGTCGGACATCCATTGCTCGGCTGTATTTAGTCCAGAACTGCTCGGCTTTTAACAGGATCACGTAAATATCATCACATTTCTCCAGTCTTCCAGTCCCTTCAGTCCAGTTCATTTCCGTATTGAATTGAAGATTCCTTTATTTGTTTGTAAGTGCCTCCATGGTCTTGCTCCACAGTATTTGTCTGACTGTTGACTGGCTGATATGTCACTGCTGGTCTTCCCAAAGACTTCCTCTGTTGCTGGCCCACATTAGACAGGATTACTCATGCCTTGTTTTTAAATCTCTCATTAAAACACATTTTTTCTCTTTGGCTTTTAACATTGTTTGTGTGGTTGACTTTTACTGTTTTACAGTTTTTTTATGTAACAACCCTGTAGATTTTAAAGTGTGCTAGAAACAAAATCCAGACACAACCAGAGCCATTAGTTAGTTATTGATTATGATGACTCTGTCTGTATGCCCTCCCTGTGTTACTGTCAGATCTCTTTAGGCACTCCTCCAACGGTCCAAAGACATGTAGTTTTTTTGGTTATTTTTCAGTTTTTGGGTCAAGCGTGCGACAGGCTCTGTGTACCCCACCTCACCTCAGAGTTTTGCTGGGAAAGACTCCAGACACCATCTATTTGGAATAAACACAGGAAGCTCAACATATCAATTCATCGTTATTGAACTGTCCACTGTGAAATGGTAAAAGCAATTATAAAATCCCCCCCGAAATAACTAAACTTGGTCTTGGCTAAAAAGGCAATGATAATTTAATCTAGGAACTATAGTGCGTGAAATGGCTGTCTGTGCTGTATTGTGTAATGTCTATCTGAAGTTAACCTGTGGTGGCAAAGGCGAGCTGCCACTGTCCCACGCTTCTCTTGTTATTCTCTCGGCAGCACAGTCTCTACAGTGAGAGCCTTGACCCCTGCTTCTTAAAGGAACAGCTACGTTTTTTGTTTCTGTGAGCATGGTATTTATGGGCTTTTCACATGGCCATACAGAGTGGAGAGTCGCACTGTACAAATAAAACTAAATTGTTGCAGGTTTTCACATTCATTAAACTGCCTGGGAGTTTGTGATGGTGAAGTTGCGGGGTGAATGAAGCTTCCGTCACTCTTTGCAAAAAAAACAAAAAAAAAAACGGAACGATTGTATTGACCATTCAAAAGGTTTGTCATATGGAATGTTCAAAATTCCTGAATGTTTACTAACCAAGCACTGACATACATGTATGTACCTACATGTAGAATATTGGTTGTCATTTGCCAAAACCATCTTAAATTGCCATCATTTGTGGCTGATGCTAATTTCTCCATTGAAACTGTATTATGGTCTTGCCACCACAGTTGCCTCAATTCCAGAATTTAGAATTTTCTGTTTACAAACTTTGAAAGGGTCTATTGATCCAGAGTTCCTGTCCCTGGAAGTCTTGGGTTAGGTCACAAAAAAGGAGTTTTTTACAGAATGGTGAAATGAATAAACTGATGCAGTGTTTTTGTGGTTGAACTTAAAGGTTCCATTATGAGAAGGTCTATATTCTTTGCATCAACCAATATTGTCTTTGAAACTGTTGGGGGAGCTTCACAGAGGAAAAATGCAACCAAAACCTTGAAGGTTTCCTTGTTCCCCATAAAGCTGCAGTCCGTTGGTTTACTAAAACAAGAAATGATTTACATCTGACCCTGTTCTGTCACCAGAGTTTGCGGGATACAACGTTGACCAATAGTGTGGGGTTTTTAAGTGGCATGGCAGCCCACAGCCCAAACTCTGATTTGATGTTGCTGTAGATGCCAGAGGAGGCACTAAAGTAAAATCAGAATTATGACAGCTTGCCTACTTCATAGAACAGGGTCAGATAGTCCACTTTAAAATTTCTTATTTTAGGAAAACTCCAGCCTACAGCTAACAGTAACATTTTACAGTGTGTGTTCCTGGCTCAGGTCCCTTCACACATTAGGCCAGTTCTAATAATAAAAGGGAGTGGATCCTTTGAGTGTTGGGTTAAGGGCGGGTGACCCACTTATGTGGTCCCCAGGCTTTGTGTGGGCCTCTGGGTTAACCCACTTACCCGCTCCCCAGGCTTCTGCTGGGCCCCGGAGTGAAGGCCAGAACATTTTTCTCATCAAACAACGGCCTCTAGATAAAAAGACCAGGGGCAGAGGAGGTCCAGGAGATTTCTGTGTATGGATACAACAGGCCACTCTCAGGATCACAGCAAATTCCTTTTTACACAATTCTCAATAGTTCCATTGCGTTGTCATTACCCACAACAGTATTTTGGGATTCTGAGCCATTTTTGGGTCAGAATGGGAGGAGTTCAAAAGATTTTTAGGAACTGTGGATGGACATAAGCTGCTGTCATCGACAATGGGCAGTAGGTGGCGCTGATATAACTACAGGGCATGGCAGAGTATATGTAGAGGATATAATAGGCTCTTTAACTTATTTATTTGATCTTGAAAAAATCCTAAATGTAAATAAATACATTTTGAGAGTAAAGCATGAATTCAGTAAAAAAAATGAAAAGAAATTTAAGAATTAATGAAAAAAATTCAAAGATATAATGATAACATTAAAAAAAATAGAATTTGTGGTGAATTGTGCGAAACAGAAGATGGAAAATTTCTAAAATCAAAGAAATTAAAAATGTAAATCACAATTCTAAGCAAAATCTGAATTCTCCAAAAATTGTATTCATTAAAATTCAGAGTCACTCAAAACATTTCCACGCTCATCTGTAGTTTTCTGCTCAAACTGATATGGTTCCGTTGTGTTATCACCGTCCTCTCCTCAATATTTTGGGGTCTATTCTTGTGTTTCTGTGTGTGTCATTGTGTGTTTGTGCACGTTAGTATGTGCGTATGTGTGTTTGAGATATCAGCTCGCAGATCTCTCCCCGGCTCCTCCGACACTAAACTGCATTTGCATTTTAATTATGTCAATGTTTGTTCAAAACCATGACAGCCGCTCACACATGACAAAATGGAAATAAGGGACTTAAAAACGGGGAATTACGTCCTGTTCTCGTGTTTTAGTTCAATGCTAACATCTTGTATGTCCCCGTGGGAGACATTTTTATTTTATTTTCATTCTTTACCCCTCCTAATCCTGCAAAGAAGGACTACAGAGCTGTTATCACATGTGTGTTATCTTGTGAAATGGTTTTTGCTTCATCCTTTTCTTAGTAAAAGTAAATGTTTACTGTTATCTCAAATGCTTTCTTCCATTATCTTGGGCATAAAAAGTTCTGTTACCAAAGTATTATGCCCAGCAAGTGCCCAACACCTTGAAGGCCACTTAGATGATTCTCACTATCAACTGATAAAGAACACAAAAGACCCTTCCCGGCAAAGATAATATTTAGTGTGCACCAGGGTTATTAATTTGATTACTTCAAAATCTATATACCTACACAAAATATGTTTATATATTTCATAGTTTTACAGACCCACTTTTCACTTTTTGGGAGGTCGTCCTATACTTGGAGGTTTGAATCCCGTAATGCCTATATGTATGAATGTGGGTGTGAAACTGGTGTTTGGTGGGGATCAAGAGGAGGCAGCCAGGTATACATCAGTCTGCTCCGGGGCAGCTGAGGCCTGTGTGTGACTTGGAGTGAATGAAAATACAACTGTAAAGCGTTTCAATGTCCGAAAAAGGGCTATATAAAACAGAATGCCTTATATAATAGCTTGCATACATGTACCAATTTTTACAATATATTCAGCTCCCTGTGTATAAGGTTACATTCTACAGTAAATCAGTCCAAATCATTGTTTTCCTCTGATCCTGTTCTGACTGGTTACTGTACAGGTCACAGGCCCCTCACGCTCACTGTAACTCACATATTTGAACTCCTGACTCCCCCCCCCACACCTTCAGCCCCCCCTCCCTCTCACCTGGGTGGCAGGAGCATATCCTCATGGGCCTTCATCTGGACAAGGCCTTTTGTAAGTTAGTTATTCACCATGGATAGCCCCGAAAATAAATGATCAAAACAATTAATTATTTTTCTACTCATGTACTGTAAAAATACTTTACATACCATACTATATATACACTTTCATAATAAATCAGTCAAAACCATAATTTTCTTTGATCTTGTGCTGACTGGTTACTGTACAGGTCACAGGCCCCTTCCTCTCACATATTTTAACTCATACCCCCCCCCCCCCCCTCTGTCTGTGTTGTGAGTGGCAGGACCAGGCCGCTGCTCCGGTTGTAACGTTATAAATGCTGTTGTATTGAGCCCACAGGGAAACCCTACTCTCCTCCAGCAGCCATTACTGTCTAATAGGCACATGATGGGTCTGTCAGGGACACGCTGATATACTGCCTGTGTGTGTGTGTCCCTTGTGTGTGTTTTTGTGTACCTTAGCACTGCAAAAAAGGACTATCTAGATTGTAAAATGTCTTGAAATCAGCAGTACGAAATTAAGATATTCCTTTTCTGTGAAATAATATTTCAGGGGGCCCCCAAGTTTGCTTTGCTGCAGGCCAATATTTTCCAAATCAAACTACAAGGGGCCATTCCACCCATGTGTGTGTGTTTGTTACAAAGCTTTTCTTAACAGAGGCTTGAGGTATAATCTCCTGCCTGTTTACAAGCCTTTACTCAAAAAATCAAGACATAGAATCTCTCACTGCAGATCTCATAATAACAACAAAAAGATTTCTACTGAAGCTCCAGAACTATTCCAATCACCAGAGTCATTAGGACCCCCAAATGGCCCATTTTGATGGTGACTATGCTTGCCCTGAGACAGGGGTGGGCTGGTTTTAACCACTCACTAAAATGATATTTACGGTGGAGAAAGTCACTTGGATGAGTGACGAATTGTCCAGATGCCTTTCTAAACTTTTGACGCGACAGAGAGAAAACAATATGCGTCAATATAGGCCAACCTGAAGCAAGCAATCACGGTTAAGCATGTGTCTGCATAGATGTATATATACGCCTATAAATATGTAACTAACAGTTATTTACCAAGGGCAAACTTTGGCCCGCAAGCCAGGGGTTGGGGAACCCTGCTCTAAAGCGAATCTAATCTACTGCTACACATTGTTTGCAGAGTCCGTGTGTGTCATAGCCAAGCTGATATACCTCCTTGGCCCCCGGGTAAAGAGGAGGGGGGCGATGGGGCTAAGCAGTAAGTCAGTGGTAACCTGACCGAGTCGTGATAAATCTTCTGAAGTCGTCCGGTTTCCTCACACATGCTCTGGACGTCCCACTCTCCCCACAGGGTGACACTGAGAAGGATACAACCATCACTTAAACTGTACCACAATGGGCCTGAGGTGGGATGGGTCTAGGAATTTTTATACTCAAATAATCTAGAAAAATACATCTTTTTAAGAGTACATAGAGTAAAATGTATTCTTTGGCTGCACTCGCCAGAAGGTACCAAGCTTAATTCCTGGTTTAGAGTTTGTAAATACCTGTGGTAAAGTATCAAAGGTGATTAGGGATGAAGTAATAGTAGTAATAAATCCCTGTTCTACAGATCTCCCACTCCCCACAGGGGGTTACAGAGAAGGATACGACGATCACTTAAACTGTACCCCAATGGGCCTGAGGTGGGATGGGACTTTGAGAATTTTACTAAATGACTGGTCAGAATTTATTCGATTTTTTTTACTGACTATCTGCAGCTATGGCTAAAAATGTCTCAGGCATTTAATATCTATAGTAAATAAATATATTTAAAGTAAATAATATTTAAAAAATTAAAGAAAAATAATAAAATAAAATATATACAATTTTAAAATAATAAATATATATTTAACTTGATATAATTTTGGGTAATGATACATGATTAGTATATTTTCAGTGGATGTTGTCAAGTGAATTGTAATATCATATTTAGTCCTGATTTAATCCTTGTTTAGACCTAGTTCACTCTCTGTTTTCTTATTTTTTATTAATGAATATTTATGCATGAATTGAAATTTTATCTGTTGGTTTAGACTTGATTTAAGCTCAACACAATTTTATTTTAAATCATTTTCTCTTCATAGAATACATTTGAAATGAATAATGGTCAGTTCTTCTTTTATCATCATAATGTATAACCTTCTCCTCAACACCAGTCCATCCCTGATCATTCACTAAAGCTGGTCAGTATTTTTTAATATCAAAAGCTGGTGCCAGTTTGTATGGTGCTCAGGTGGTGCAAACATCTCAATCTTCCCTCACGGCTAGATTTTTAAGGCAATGTATTGACGCGTCTACGGCTCCCAAGGACAAACAATTTCAGACGTTTTTACCAGTTCGCCTTTTCATTTTTGTATCTGTTTTTTTTTTTATTGCTGCAGCCGTGAGGAAAGTTTTTATTATTATTTGGGTAAAATTTACTTTGAAGATAATGGCCGTCCTCCTTTTTGAATGAGGACGAGATTGTGTTTTCTGAATGATTTAATAAGAGTTTGGCCGAGTGGAGAAACTGTTTAAAGTTTTTGAAGCATGCAAACCTGAATACAACGTTTGATCTTATTGTCTCCCTCAATGCTTTAAGTGTCCTCAACAAATTCCAAACCCGGAATTCAGAGTTGCTTCTTTTGTATCTCGGGCTCGGTGGCAGTCATCAATAAAAAATGTTTTATTAATGTGTACATGCATTAGGAGTGTACATGTGCATACGCCACACATTCAAGCCATACAAAAAAATAACATCACCCAAGCTTAACAAACACTAGAGGAATCACAAGGACTGGACAGTGCAAGGACGCCTACCCACTTCAACTACAATCAGAGCAACCTTGGGAGCCACTGGTCCTTTCTCCTTGTGCCAAGCTTCAAAAAATGATTTGAATACCCATATAGCACTGAATTTGCTTTGAACGATAAAAACTCATAAATAGCCAAACAGAACCTTGCATTGAAGATAAACATTGAAAGAGATTTTTATTTATTTATTTTTCATTGACTTATTTTACCACAGGAACAGAGGCCGTGAAACCAGCCTTTTTACAGAAACGATTGTACAGCAATGACTGAAAGAATGTGTGGTTGACACACACACACGCACCCACACGCACTTGCACGCACACACACATACATACACACACACACGCACACCCACGCATACACACACACACACACACACACTACCCAATAATCACTTTGTTTTATTCACTTTTAACAGACTTTTCATTAATTAATGCAAGCTTACATTTTGACTTTGATTCTGGTTTTGGTGGAGACCTTGAACCAACCCACTGATATTTTATTATTGATACTTTGAATTAGCGATGACTGTAAAGGAAGCCAATGTCTTTTGTCAAATATCTGTGTATGTGTGTGTGTACATATGTGTGTATGTGTGTTTGTGTGCATGTAAGTATGTATGTGTGTATGTGTGTGTATGTGTGTGTACTTATGTGTGTGTATGTATATGTGTTTACGTATGTGTGTGTGTATGTATGTGTGTGTACGTATGTGTGTGTACGTATGTGTGTGTGTCTTGTTCTTTGTCGTGCCTGGTGTTACCTGAGAATTATCCGGATCAGACAGTGATTGACAGTGTATTGTGGTTTGGTGTTGTGAGATGTGTGAAGCAGAACAGAGGAATGCCAAAGAGAGGAACAGCTCAGAGTGAAGTCTGGATTAGCTTGGCTTTCTTTTGTGCATGTGGAGCTAGGTATCAGAAGTGGAAGTCACCAGGTAGTAATTACAGTTATATAGATCATATATTTTCTTGATAAAAAAGTCCAATTAGCTTTCTAGAAAAGGCTAAACTAAATTGTGCTATAAGTCCCTCCTTCTGGTCACTGACTACACTGAAAAAAGTTAAAGGTTGCTCTACAAATTGTGCAGTAATCATTCACATGAAAATATCGTTTCAAGTCCAACTAGAAATATGTGCGTTCAACATAAATGGATGATTTCTCATTTTCGAGATGCTGTATTTTGGCCATTATCATAATCCACACATTCTGTATTTGAAATTTCTTTAATTGTGTCATGTTTTTGGGAATGTTTTTTCAGTGTACAATAAAAAGTAAAAACGTATACAGTAAAAGTGTTTTTCACTCCTGAGAAGGTCAGCACCTCAGCCAAATTGAGTACAATTTGAAGGAAAAAGATAATTTCAGTCAGGTAAACTCATGTAGGGAAGCATACTCAAATACTATCAAATCCATCAATGGGTATATAGAAGGTGTAGTTAATACAGTTATAGTAAATACACAAGTACATTTAAGAACCATCAGAGTTTTGCATATTACAGAGGGGTATACACTGCTGTGATTCGTCCATGTTTTACAGACTGCTCTCAGTGATCGGAGATCGTGCGATCGAGGGTCAGAGCCAGGGCTGTAACAACAGGAAGGGCAGACCGAACTGGGCCCTTAAGATGGAGGGGCCCACTAGGAGAACATGAATAACCAGATAAAACCAGGACCAAATAAGGACCAAAGGAAGTCCAAACCAGGAATCAGGCAGGTCTAAATAAGGATGTCATCGATGAAAGACAATTCATAATAATGAACGTACCAATTCTATAAGTTCACTCAATTTGACGTAAATACACTGGATTTAGCACAATGCTAATTTCCATCCACAGTCCCAGACATAACAATAAAACATTCAATGGTCTGGACACAAACAGGTCTAAAGCAACAATGTCTAAACAAAACCTCTTCTGGGGCAAGATCTCATTCAAACTTTGACAGGCAGCAATGACCTTGACAACAGCTGCATCAGTGGTAAAAGTTCCACAGAACCATTGCCGCAGTGCTGACGAAGGGAAGACCGGTCAGAGCTCACCACAAAGTGCTCACAGCCCTCCCAGCCCACCCAAAGATCTGTAAAAATGGTCTCTACCAAAATGGACTCATCACAAAAAGTTTTTTTAAGTGTGGGTAAAGGCATCTCGTCCAATTTACTTTATAGACCAAAGATTCCAACTTCTGGACATTCAGATAAAATATACACACCATGGCCACTCTATATCTGTATTCATCCATGACACAGCAGCAACTTACATTTAGCTACATTTAGTGCTAACCTTTAAAAGCCAGATTGAGATGTGCAGCGATCTGCCATTAAGAGAGCTGAGAGAGTGCTAATGGCAAAACCCACCCACTCACAGCAATACAGCCACACATTGGTCCAAAATGTAACCTAAGAGAACCGCCTTGTTGATGCCAAAGTTCAGAGGGGAATGGCCATACTGGTTCAAAACAATAGGCTACATTCAATCGAAAGCAAACTTCAGACCACTGCTTGGTTTTTCTCCTACTTCCTGGTTTGCGTATGAGGCAATGTGTGCTTTATGTGTGAGACAGTGAAAGAAGTTTGGTTAAGAGCATCAGAAGGGAGAGGCAGAGGTGGCACTATCATTAAGCAAAAGTAGGCAGCTGCCCCCCCCCCCCCCCCCAAAATTGCTGAATCTGACTTGCACAATCTGTAACAGGCCATGTCCTCTCGATCA
>JAVQKC010137806.1:0-22946 GCA_036025475.1 Philypnodon macrostomus
ACTGTATATATATATATATATATATATTCTCATTTGCATGCTGATCTTTATTTTCTACTATTAATCTTAGATTTTTTTTATTTTTTATTTCTATTTTATTGTTGGCATATAGTCCGGGCAGCAAAGTAAGAATTTCATTGTGCAGGGAAACATGTTTCCTACTGTGCATATGACAATAAACACTTTGAATCTTCAATCTTGAATCATGTTGAAGTGTAACTAAACATCAGGGTCAGAGGAGCTATGCTGAGCCTAGCAGAGACAGAGGGACAGAGCCAATGGTGAAGAGTGAGTGGGGTGTGAGCAGTGCTGGCACTCGCTAGCCTACATAATCTTATCCCATCAGAGCCTGCAGGGCCCGTGATGAAGTAATGTACAACTAGGCCTGCACGATTATGAAAAAACATATATATAATTGTTTGTTTTTTTGGACTACGAATACAATTAGATTTGCAATATTGTTTTTAAAACCAACACTTGGAAACAATATTAACAGTTGAACTTCCACAAGAATCACATGTCTTTCAGAACAGGTTTGCAGAGGTTAAACCCACAATGTCATTTTTTACATATTCTTTATTTTGAGGATATTATTTTGCCTAGAAAATTGCAGCCTTTGTGTTTTTTTGTGACCATTTAAACTTAACCTTGAGTTTTCCCTGTATAAATAATGTAACTTTGTCTGATGGTGGTAAACATGAGCAATGCTAATCCCAATGCTTGGCCATAAAAACATACACAAACTTCCTCTGAGAAAAGTCCCATGAAACATTGTGTTGTATGATACGAGATAGATGGAGCCGTCTCAATGTGCTGCACTTTTGATGAATTACAGCTGTCAGTGAGCTGGCATTGTTTCCTCTATTTACTTTACTCAAACACTCCCACTTCCCTACTCATTAGCAACAGCCCAACATAAGCTAACAGGAGCGCGTTCACTCATAGCATTAGCGGTTCCGGAAGGCTGCCAACTCGTCCTAATGACTGCAGCCCTTCTAAATTATTGAAAAAGCCTAAGCACCTCAGCAGCTACAGAAATGACTATTAACCTTGGCGAAGCGGTATTCAAATCCAGTTAGGAGCTAGCTCGGTCCTCCAGTATCCCTCGCGGGGAGGAAATGTAAATGTGTTCTGCTGGAGACAGATGGAGAAGCCGCCCGCCGTTTGAAGTTCTGGCGAAAAAAGTGGTAGAGGCACAGGGCTCTCCACCTCCCCACACCCCCACCTCGATAACATATTCAGCACCGCGCCTCATTTAGCCACCTTTCCTCCCCACGTCTCTCTTCAAAACGTGTTTCGACACTGTTGGGTTATTACCAGGCAGGGACAACTGGCAAAAAAAACAAAAAAAACTGAAAACTTAGCAAACGTTTACAAATTTGCCACTGTGCAGCGACAGTGAAAAACAGCCGGAGGATTATCTCGCTGTGCAGACAAGAATTCGGGAAATTTGATTTATGAGAGGAGTTCGGAAGGTTGGGGCACAAGGTAAAAATACAAGGTTTACCCCAGGGTGGCACTAAATATTGCAAATGTATTATCAGCAAATACAATAGCTGTGTAACAAGAAGCTAACTGTACTGCAGTAGTGTTATGGTCAAGGTCTCCATCTGACAGATTGTCAAATGAAGAAGGCTTCAATCAAACTAGGCCAACTATGTTGGGTACACTGGAAAATCTCTGTACCATGGTCCCATAGGGGTCATAAACATGGGTGGGCGCTATAGAGGCATTCTTTATTTGACCTCTGTAATGTGCCTATGTACATTAAGTATACAATTGCCCGGATCAATGTGCCAAAATTCACACGATTTAGTTTATGTTCAGAAGGGTTATTGGCTCAATAAAAGTGCATCAAAACATACATTTGTGAATTATTTAACTGTCATTAATCGAAGATTTACCAAACTCAATCCAGTTCTGCATCTTCATGATATGTACCTGTGTGCAACAGTAGGCGCACACAGACGTGATTCCATAATATCGGCGACACGCTAATTTCGCCGATATAATTAGTAGGATTGACTACCAACGTAACATATCGTATCCCATGGTAACCAATTTTAAAAATTTTAAGACTCGTGGTGCATTTGCAACCTACTAAATATTGCAATAATAGGCCAGGTTTACCATATCTATTTCTAAAGTTGCCTGTGTTAAGCGTATTACCAGATGGTAATGTTTCTCATGGTTTCACAGATGTGTATTCAAGGTTCTGGCTGGCAGGTTGGTTACCAGCTGTGAGAGGTTTGGTGTGCTGGTGTTTATTCTCAGCATCAAATAAAATCCTAAATTAAATTAGACATTTCAATTATTGGCTTCATCTGGTTTTAACAAAAAAACAACTAATTATTTAATTCTGTTACATTTATTAGCATGTATTACATCAGAAAAGGTAATGGTACTAGTTAATATCTAGACCACATGACCAGATCTTTCAGTTGATTCTCCTGCATGTTAAAATTTATAAGTAATCCATGAATATTGTAGTATGTTGACGCTCTGCAAGTCTTAGACACATTAATCTTCCAGCAGGCTTGTTTTGATGGGCATCTGCTTTGTTTAGCTTTAGATTACATACTTGACATATGAAAGTGTCTATAGAGATAAGTCAGGTCAGGTAAAAGCGACTGACTCGTGAAGAGTGTCGTTTGAAAGGGATAACTTTCACAATGGCAGCAGCAGGTGTTCAGTTCATGGAGTAAATGATAGGGCAGTATAATCTTTCTCTTTACAGACATGCTCCAGATAATTCTCTCATCAAACCATTTCTCTACTCCCTTGATTTTCAACCAGTGTGCCTTGAGAAATGATTTAAAATACAATTTTGTGAAATAATAATGTGAAATTTGAAGTAGATTTGCCATTGTTGATTGCCATTGTTGATTGACAATACGGGTAAAAAGTGCTCGTCGTTACACGTTATTTGGCAACAATGAAAACCTGAACTTAAATAAAAGTATTATTACTCAATGTGGTCATTACTGTATGTTTTCATTGTGAATTCCGAGCTCATTCTTACACTGTCGGATGTTGGACATAGCATAGTATCATCAGACATTAGAACACCTGCACTGTAACTCTAGCTGCAGCTGTTTTCATACATATATAAAGGCCAGCCTGCAGTACCAAAGCTTGACAAAAATCCCATAAGACCTTCCAGACTCGTATAATATCATGGTCATATCTGAAAGAATGCAATAAAATGCAGTCAAGGGAGAAAGTGGATAGGCTATTCTGTAAGTTCTTTTTACTAGTAAACAGATTTTTTTGGGAGTTTTGGCTCAGAGTTTGGCTGACTTTAATTAAATTTCGATCATATTGTCACATTTGTTTTGTTTTTATCATGACAGAATTATTTTAAAGCACCAACAAGACATGACCAAAGACAGGGACAATTAGGAGCAGTTATCATGATGTGTCAATTTTTGCTATAGACATTATAATTATATCGGCGAAACGACGATATTATGGAATCACGTCGGTGTTTGTCCGCATCCGCAGATCCTAGCTGTGAACTCAAAAACTAATTGCCGGATCAGTTTCAACATTTGCACACAAGTACATACCATAAAGACAATGGTTTATCTTAATTGCTTGTTAACAATATTAAAACCCTTAGAAATCACACAATGTCTGATTAAGGTGCCCGTTGGTGACAGTTGGGGCAGACATATGGGGCTGTTTCGCCGATATACACCTTGCTGTCAGGGACGACAGCACAGGCCTAGTTTTTGCTATAGACATTATAATTATAGATGTGTTTATTAAAGATTCTTCAACATAAATAAAAAGTATTTTCTGGTTCCATGAGCAATTCTGGCTTATAAATGTAATGTCTGGCAAGATTACTAATATAGAGAAATGAATGTGAACCTGTATCAGTTTGAATGCATACCTAGTGAATATAAAATTAGAATAGTGACAAAACCAACAAGTAAACATCCATTCAGCAAGTATAATAAAGTCTTTCTCAAAGCATGAACACAGTCACAGCCTAAGAATATTTTCCCCTGTAGGGAGGCGACTCCACCTGCTGCCAGCTCTGTACGGCTTGTCACTCAATCACTGAGCTGTCTTCCTCTGCCAGACCACTTCACTTCCCACTTCCCCCTCACTACGCCCCCTCTCTCCCTTCACCTTGTGTTCTACAATCACTTCCTCTGTTTGACTTGTTGCCTGTCTGCTTGTCACCACTCACCATTTCTTGTCAAAAAGATATCAAGCATCCCAAATAAGTGCACTATGGACAGACAGGCAGTTTTTAGCAGCAGTGCTGTTACTAAAGACCGTAGTAAGGCAGTCCTACTTTGACCAGGATGAGAACTGAAAAAATGCAATGGTTTATTAACAAATTTCATTGACTTTCATTTTTCAGCTAGACCTATAACCTGTATCCAACAGTAAGGCCACAGTTAGTCACACTGCTTCTTCTCAGTAAACCCCATGAATGTATGTGAAAATCTCATTAGACAGTTTTGCATCACTACCGCCAATGACTTGCAATGTGATAGGCGGATTAAAAGATTGATTTGAGCACACAAGCAGAAATAGGCCTGCGTGTTACGGTGCATTGTCTTTTACTGTTGTATTCCAGTTATCTTGTGGGAATACACATACCAAACCAGCTGACGTGCTCTGCCCTGTAGTGTTTGGTGGGAACATTTCTTATCTTTTTCCTGTCTTGCCTCCTCCTTCTTCCTCTGCCATCATCTTCTCCCCGCTCCCTCCCCTCTCCATCTGCTACATGTTTACTTGTCCTCAGTCGACTGCACTGGTGTGACCGAGACCCCCCTCCCACTGCAGCCGACTGTATCTTCACTGCTTTTCAACAAGCCCTGGGGAGAACATGATCCCTGATGACATGGACTCGCGAGCCTGCAACGCATCCTTAACAAGGCGCAAAGAAAGAGGGGAAAATCTGTGCATCTGTCTCCGGGCCGTGTGTGCGTTAGTGCAGAGAAAGTGCGAGGCAGTGATTAAAGAGAGGTGCCAATTAACAGGGCAGGCCCGTGGAGGTGTTTAAGACTTGAGGGGCTGTGTTTGCCAGCACTATAAATGAGGAGTTGTTAGGAGTAATTAGCTGTGGCAATGCACACCAGTCAGCACAGTCAGAATACACAAGCCAAAACACACATTCTGTACATTCTGTGTCACACTCTTTAGTAACATTAATCATTACTCTTAAAGGGGAACTATGCAACTTTTTACTTAGAAAAAACATAAATCAGTGTGATCTTAAATGAGTTGTTGTGGGGTGAATGAAGCTTCCTTGCTAGGATGAATGTCCCTGGGAGTCTCGGGTTAAGTCACGGGTTAAGTCACAGGTCTCGTCAAGACCACAAATTACTTTAAAACAGGCTTTTACAGAGCGAGCTCAAAGAAATGAAAAGATGCCAAAATGAGGCTAGGGCTATTAATCGATTAAAAAAATATATATAATAATTAATCTTAAGTCTTCCAGAAAATTAATCTCGATTTCTTTCTTTGGCTGCACAAACTCTGCTTTTGTGCTGGTTTTGTGTCCATTTGGAGAGGAGCTTTCAGACAGGGAGAGTGAGCAGTGAGGCCCAATCACGGAGAGTGCTCAGGTGGGCCTTTGAAGTCCGCTCGCCCGATGCCGCTCGCCCGATGCCGCTCGCCCGATGCCGCTTGCCCGATGCCGCTCGTTCTCTGCTTGTTGAGAGGAGCTTGTTAAGCCAGGAGCTAGTGTCTGTCTGCGGTGCAAAGAGAAGAGTCTCAAAAACCATTTAAAATGTATTTAAAAAGCTCATTGATGCAAGTTTACTGTTGTTCTCATGTACCTATTTATCAACCAATCTTAATAGCTCTCCAAATTAATCGTTTTGTTAATTATGTCTGAAAAATATACGCAAATGGTTAACGCACTATTTTTAACAGCCCTAATATAAAGTCTATATTCTTTGTGTTTTCTGTGGACAGTGCTAGTCTCTAAAACTGTAGGGGGAGCTCTGTGAAGGAGAAATGTGACCAAACCAGTGAAAAGTTGCATAGTTCCCCTTTAATTTGGTAATAATAATTTGACTTTGATTTCTAAGCAAATACAAGCTCAAGTGTTGTAGCCCGGTTTAGGCTGGAGTACTAGTTAACTTATTTAACTTGTGAAAAATACATGATGGTAAAGAAAAATCCTCTTGTTCATCCTTAATCGTACTTCTAATCTGCATGTAAACGTCTTACTCCAGTTGGATTTATTTTGTGTTTCAGTGCGTATACCCTTTAAAGTCAGGACCCGGTATGTTATCTCCACCGTTTGTGTTTTTCAGACTTACAGCTCCTTGCAGGATGTTCTGGTGTCCTTTGGACGTAGAGTTATGTCCTTCCCACTCTACCGACATTTTGACTTGGTTTCTGCTGCAATTCAAGACACAGTGAAAATTCTGCAGTTAGGTAAGTACACAGCAGCCTTGAACCCCTGAGGCAGATGAGTGCAGTCACAAGTCACATTATCACAGTGACCTTTGACTTCAGCAGTCAGATCATGACCCTTTGGCGTCTGCCTAATGTTTATGCCAGCAGCCTGCCAGCCTCTTTGTCTGCCTGGAGTTAAAATTGGCTCCTTCCAGTAAAGGAAGCTTCTTAGTAAAGATTAATTTCACTCGACTGTGAGCACATGATCGCTGCTAATTAGTGTTAATTGATTTTGTCCACCCTGCGGTTTCTTCTGAGCGCTTCTTTTATATGTAAATAAGCTTGTAGTGAGTGCAAGAGGAAGTATCCACTGACTGTGTGGAAACTCTGATCTGATTAGGATGAGATGACAAGATTGTTTTGACAGATCCTAGGTCTAAAATACACAGAGGTTGTGATCATACTAAGGCAGTAATATTCTAAGGCAGAGCTAAAGAGGGCCCTAGCTCTCAGCCCTCGGGGAGTGAAATGTGGATTAGGCTGTAATGTACGGCAGGCAGAGTAATCTTTAAATCTAAAGCCCCTATGGACAGAGGAAAGTCAGCAGTGTAAACAGACTGTGATGATTTTAACACCAGTAAATGACAGACTATTAGAGACTCTTTAAAGTGCAGATTAGCATTTTCACACTCCATTAAACTCGGAGGTGAGCTGATCACCAGAGCCAAAGTCTGTTTACACAACATCACTGGTCAGGACAGTCATACTATCGCTGATTTACAATCACATGCAAGCTCTCAGGTGTGAAAAAAACTGCTCTAAGTGTGGGTTGCCGCAGTCATGCAATGACACTGATAATACAGCAGACGTAGTTGTAATAGCTCCACTACAACTTTAACAGCTTCTAAATTCTGTTTGTGCATTACAGAGGCAGTGTAGATTAACTTTAGAACAGGCTCATTTAGCAATTGTCTTACATTTACTCATAGCTATTTTGATTTGCAAGCATTTGTTGTTGGTAAATTACTTTGCTTACTGTAATTTAATCTTATAGCTTATGAGTTATGGCCAGGTATTTCATTCACCCCACAGTTTGTTAGGATATGGCAAATGGAAACGCATGCTCCAATTTTTTGGCCCTTCATTTAAGTGCCTGTGAAAGCAAACATTCTTAGTTATTAGAAAAACAAACCAGCACACAGGTTAAGGCCTGGGAGGGTAAATATTTGAAGAGCCCTCTGGCAGCGTGGCTACTGTTTTCAAGGAGCACTTCCACCTGCTTCAGAGTGGCTTTAAGAGAGGAGCCACCGGGTAGCAGCCTGAGGGCCTGCAGACCAGAAGAGTCAAACAGCTCCTCAGGGTCGGCCGCTGTCACCGTGTCACTGACAAGACACAAACACTCACTTGTAGAGTAAGAGCAATGAATGCTCTCCTGCTAACACTGCTTTAAGTGCACTACCAATCAATCATGTGAATATGGCTTTATATGGATGTCAGATAATGCACTATTGGATCAGATGTTGGACTATATGATATCCCCTATGTATTTAATTAACTGTGTTAAAAGTGTTAGCTTGGTATATTGTTTTTTAAGTTGTCAGAGAAAGTGCTCTTCGTTAGTTCAGCAAATTCCAAAGCAACAAGAATATATCAAATATGATCACAAGATGCATTTGTTATGTAGTGGCTTGAAGGTTGTGAACCCTGGCATCATTTGCAAACTACTATATCTGTTACATGCCAGATTTCATAGGCAAATTACATCTTGCAAAAATCTCCATGTGGACATTCTTCTGGCAGTGTTTGGTCTAAGGGTCTGGCTTTGCTATTGCTGGCTGACTTCTTTGTCCTTTTCAGAAGGTCTCTGTTCTGTGTCACAGTCACTCTCTTCCATCTGTATGGTTTGCCTTCTTTTAGATTTCCTGTCTACATCAGTCCCATTCAGAGCAGGCATTGTCCAAACGAAATACACATTTCACTTGATTTTAGTTTCCCATGAAGTTCTCCTAACTATTAAAGCTTGCAATATTATTTTTATTCAATCTCAAGCTCAATCTTTTCGTCCACAATTTCTAACTAATTGCATCTGTCACGATTTTTGCTTTATAGCTAGGAGGGTCATAAAATAGTGATATCATAGAATTTCCCAAAGCTCTTTGCTGAGAAGAGAGGGCTTCATAAATTACTACATGAGAATGATAAATGTTATTTTAACTTTGAGTGCGGTCAAAAGGGTGACTTTGAGATACTGGCCAAATGAAGCTATAGTTGATAAGATGCACTAATTATAATGCTCCAGACTGGGTGGACATATTAAGTACAAATTATAACGTCAATATGCCTCTTTCACACACACTGCACTTGTGGCGAGAATTACTGCTGAAAGATTGTGATGATTATTTTTTATTAGTAGTATTGATATCTTTTTGTTTGCATTTGTGAAGTCCTGCCTGAGTTTTCCTCATACTGCCCTGGATTTAAATGTTTGTTTAAGGTTTTCCTTGCTGCGAGTGCACGGTTTATTTTCAATAGTGCTGGAATTTCTCTGAACAATGCTAACCAGCTCTGCCAAGGTGGAGGAAAGCCTTTTTTTTCTCTCCATATCCTCAACTCTATATTTATACATGAAATTGTGGGCGTGTGTTGTCGCAGTTTGCTGATGTATAGATGAGCGGAAAGTGATTTGTCTAAATAACAAATGCGCAGTATGTGGTTCTGCATGTGTGATGCATTAGCAGTGTTGAAAGCTAGTTAAAACATGCTTCAGCACTTGTCACTTAAGTGTGCATTTCAACCATAAAGCAAGTCATACAAGACATACAAACGGCAGAAATCCCATTTACCTAAGGGGAAATGTAGTTGTCTTTATGATCATTTCCATAGGGCTTAAATCTACAGTAGTTGAGATTAACTATCCTTTATTTGCATCATTGAGAAACTGTTTTTACTCTTATTGTATAATATTTGCACTATTTGGCCACCAGTGTACAATATGTATTCTGGATAGGGGGAAATAGAACGGTCCCTAAACAGACGGTGTGGTTTCTGACATTGAATCTGGTCACACGTGTTAAATTGCTTGTTCCTGTGTACTCTCAGATGACTTGTCTTTAAACCAGAGTCTCTTCAAAATGGTATGGATCAAATTACTGTGTGGCTCACTGGGATTTTCCTCTGATCCTCTACCTTGGCTTTTATGTATGGAACAATGAGCTCAAGCCTTTAGATGCATGCTGTGTCTGCCAGCAGCTGGAGTACATTGTCATCCTTAATACTGCCTGCGAATAACACTTTTCCATTTGTCTGCCACGCTGTGTTGCTGTGCCCAGGGAAAGGCTGCGTCCTCAAATGCCTGCTCGATATCCACAGAGTCTTCAGAGAGAACGATCCGGCCTACATACTGAACGATCTGTACATCACAGACTACTGCATCTGGATCCAGAGGGTCAAGTGAGTTTATGCACACACACAAAGCATGCATCTCACCTTTAAATGAGAGAATAACACATGCCATTTGGTTTAGTAGCCAGATAAATTACAGTGCTAGTAAAAGGAGTACCCTGCCTTGACCGTGCATCAAATGTCAAAACTACCATTAGTGAATCCACATGATCACTGGTACTCTTCATATCTCAGGTTGGTGGATTTACAGGCCTAAGCCAAAAAATGCTAAATGTGCACTTTCCTCTCTCATGGTGTAGTTTGGATGGCTCTATTCACCTCTGAGTTCATATTTTACAATTACTTACACATTTCAACTGTAAGCCTGCAAGCACATAACTCAGTAATGAGCTCTGTTTTACTCTTGGCCAGGGTTCAGCCAAGTGGTGTGCTTGTCTGGAAAAAGCCCAGTTGAAAAATGTGAGCCTCATGTAGGCTCGGCGCCCAGATGCAGACCCGATAAAAGGTCTGGGGGGATTTAATTATTTTTTTCCATACTCAGGATCCGATTTCTACATAGTTCCTCGAAAAGTTTCAAGATCAGGTTGATCAAAATGCGTGGGATGCCAAGATTTAGAATGGACATGGTAGGGTTTTTTGTAGTTAATCTATGCAGGGCCTGCTTTATGCACCAACTTGATGGTCACGTCTATTTTCACCCACCAGTACACATTCAAATTACACTTGCTAGTTAGTGACCCTCTACATACATGCCCAGCAGTAATGTCACCATACTGTCTCTCACCAACAACAAATGGATGTGTACTTCTGCAAGTACATGTTGAAGGTCTGTCAACTCGGTGAACACCTCAATCAGTCTTGCTCCGCCCTGATTCACCTCTACTCCTCTTTGCCGCTGTTCATCTCCACTCTACAATGCAACTAAATGTCAGCCTGACCCAACATGCTGACTCCAACTTGGCCCTGCATCGATCAGTAAATGGATTAGCCCTTACTCCTGAGGCCCTGACTTGTGATTGAATTATTACTTTCCTTTTTTTCATTTTTTCTCGTCAAGTGAGTTTTTTTTTAATCCTCTCCAAAGGTCACAAGTGCTCTCAAGATGGCTTAATCCCAGGCACTACAGCAGGTTCAACCGCTACACAACACTGCTGCTGACTGAGCATGTATTTCTTGTTGAGGTCTTTGTTGGGCATTGAAATTCTTGCAATTTCTAATCCTCATATTAGCACAAAAAACACCTCTAGTTCCATGCATCAGAGCTGATGCCACAGTGAGATTTGTGGCTTTCACAGGCAAACCTCTGCTATCAAACGTGTGGCTTGTTGTGGCAGCCTCTTTGTGTTGTCTGACAGGTTTGATGACAGATCGTGAAAGCTATGTTTTGCTCAGCACAAGATATTCCCTTGTGCTGGGTTTGTCATCCCCTGTTAAGTGAGTCGTTCGTGGAAGCTGCGTGGTAAAATGAGATGTAATCTATACCCCCAGTACGGTGCCATATCTTGTCGCTTCGCCGCAGCTGAAGGGCAAGACGCGATGGGCCAAATGTGATGGACACAGCGATTAATGGATGCTCACCGTCTGGAGGTGGGCTTGATTTATTTAATATCCAGCGTCCCACATGCATTTCTTCTACTCAAGTTCATCTGACTGCTGTGACATCAACCTGCAATTTACAACCTCGTAAAGTCTTCAGAGTGATTTAATCCCCAGGGCAGGCTCTCCCTTCGAGTCTGCCTTATACTGAAGCTTTTATGTATGGCCAAAAACATAAAACAAGGATCTTTGCTACTCCTTATGCTGGTCCCAAGCTTGGATAAATGGAAAAAGTGTTGTCAGGCTTTGTTGTAGGTGGTGAGATGTTTTAACATTAACACATTAACATTACATTCATCCAAATAACATTAATCCAAATAAGCTAACATTTGAACAATAGTGGAAGTAGTGTGAATAAGATATTTCTTTATTATAAGTTAATAGCTTGCTTAACTTGCAGCTCTAGTCCATACTTATTTACTACATAATTTGTGCTCCTGGCTCTGATTATGGGGCCTGTACTGTGATTTTTATTGTCCACTCTGTTTCTTGGGGTTTACAGTAAAGAAAATTAAATTAGTTTCATGCATGAGATAATGTAGGAAAACATTTACAAGGTTTTTATGGAGCAAAGTTATTCTTCTTTGGAAATGGTTGCGTTCTTGGTTACCAGCTTCTGAGTTTTCTTTTCAAAACCAAATAACACACATCTATTGTAGAAGCTGTTGCACTCAACCAATCCTAATTATGTGTGTTGTGAGAGCACAGTCTCCCAAATGGAGCCTCTGTTGTCCATTAGTTTCAGTGTGTGCTTGAAGACCCTCGGACGCCAGAGCCCCCGCAGTGCTGCTGGACGCTAGAAGAAAAACCCCAGTCCCTTTGCTTTCCCTTTCTTTGTCTTCTCCTTCCCCCTAGTCTTCTTAAAAACACTTGGAGAGAGGCCAGTGCAGATTCACAGGAGTGCAGACAATGCTTGTAAGCCCGGTGTTGTGTTACAGTACCTCGACTTCCTTTTTACAGTCTTGCTCACAACCAGCCACTCACCCACCCTCCTTAATTGGGTCAATTAGATTCCTACGAGGAGAAAAAAACATGGCAGCATACAAGAGATGTGCTTCGGGGGTAAGTGTAAGAGTCATGTTTCCAGATGAAGTCATTAGCAGCAAGAAAAAATGGGTCTATTTAGACTTGGGTCTTTTGTGGGAAAGATTCGCAAGTATGAAACGTGTGAATCGCACACAGAGGAAAATTGACAAGTCTGGCTGGGTAACGACTGAATGGACTTGGTCAGATCATTGTGAATGAAATGTGTGAAGTGGGCAGTCCCCAGAAACAAAGTTGTCATTGAGCCATTGGAGAAGAAAAAGCATCTGTGCAGCTCTGCATGAAGACAACAAAGAAACCTGCCAAAAATAAAGTTGTAGTCACTCTTCTTTTACTTCTGGAGCATGGAAAGACCCCCAGGAGCCTAGATTCTCTCTGAACTCATTCATCCTCAGCACTGTCGGAGATATCCAAGGCTTTGACAGCAACCACCCGTCTTTCTGGCAGGGAAAAGCATCTGGAGCTCTAGCAACCTCTTGGGGCACAAAGTTCCTTAAGAATCAGTCACTTTATTTACTTGCAGACTATACTCCCCAAATACCGCTTTAAAACATTAAAATGGTTGACATAGAGGCCACTTATATACTGCCAAGCCTCAAATATGCTTGAGTGGAAGAAAATTGACCTGCCAGACCAGTAGGAGCACTGTGCAGCCAGTAGTCACATAGGATGATGTGTTTTCCCAAGGATGGCAGCTTCGCACTTTACCCGACAGTGGACTGGCAGCCGCAGTCAAACAAAAACATTCCATTTTTGTGGAGTGAGAATGTCATCTCCAGACTTACAGAGGAACAAGCAGCAAACAAATCCTCATTTTGTAGTTTTATTGTGCAGTGGGCTTATATTTTCAAAATGTCTGTGCAGCACAACATAAACAGTAAAACTCAGCAATGAGAGTATCCTTTTTGAGCTACAAAGAATTTGAATTGTTCAGTGCTGGTGACTCCAGTGGGTCTTATTTTATGGTTTATTTCCGAACCCCTGCCATCTATATATATATTCCTGTGTCTCAGTCAGCCATATGATGAGAGAGCCAGATGTTTAGTGGAAAGGACACCATTGGAAACACAAGGCAGTGTCAGCTCGACTGTCAAGCGCACATCCTCCAGGCTTTGAGTCTTATAATGGAGCGGCTCTATCTGACGTTAGCCTCTCCACCAAAGGAGATCCTAGAAGCCCCGCTGAGGGAAACAAAAGCACCGATGTCTTCCTGCTAACAGGGATAAGTAGTACAGATTTCCTCCCAGCAGGACACCTCTCCAGCCATCACACAACTACAACACAGGCTTCCATACTGTTTGCATAATTTCCTTTCTGTTGAAGTGCCCACTTGAGTTATAAAAATCAATTCATGTTAAGCAGTTTGTCTATACACAAGACAGACGATCGTTACCTTTTTAAAGAAGAAAGGCATCTCTGTCTAATTAGTATGAAGGAGGAACAGTATTATCAGAGACTGTAGAAATTAAAACGGATGACTGTATATTTTATTGACTTAACCCCTTTTGCGGAGTCTTTTTAATGCAATGTGATTTAAATTTACGTTAAGTTATTTCAATCATCACAGGCAGCTTTTCGGCACTACGGGTTCATTGCTACTCTGATATATTAGACAATAAACAGTACTTTTTACATTGTTTTTGCCGATTGCCACCAAGGTCAGTGAAAATAAATTGGGCTTTTCTAAACCAGTATTGGCATAGCATATCATCTGCCTTCTGGTGTGCAGTGATTTGTGTATTGGCACACAGCCTTACTGGCACATTTTCTTCATTTATTTGGGCATGGTAATGGCACTTTACCGGACTGCTATATAGTAGTTTTCCATTTTACTAAACTGTAGTGTCATCCATTGCATTGGCCTGTTGAAGTATTCAGTCACACTAATGTCACATCAGCGCTGCCTTTCACCCCCCTCAGCGAATCAATGATGTATTCCCTATCCACACCGAGGAAAATTTGCCGTGTGTTTTACATGGATCTATAAATCTGAGAACCTGTATTATCTCCCATTGTTTTGAAGAGCATGAGTTGCCCTTTCATTGAGCACCGTGTCTGATGAGAGAAATGTCAGATTGTAAATTAGCTCCACTCACTCACTCACAGATGCCACACATACACACAGCCTGTCCTTCCTGCCTCGCCATTCTTCTCCAGAGTCTTGGGACAGATGGAAGCATCTTTGTCTCGCCAGAAGTTTTCAAACCCTGAAAAGGCCAGCACTCCTCAGTTTAATTAAAGCAAGCCACAACAGCGGTATAGTAATGACCGGATTGTGTACAACATTATCCCTCCCCCTGCCTGGACAAGAGCTTTTGTATTCACCACAGGCTGAGCTTCTCCCACCACAGGGCAAGGGAGGGGAGAGAAAACAAGCGCGCCTCTCCAATGCTAACTCAATAATGACTTCCCACGGGAAGAAAGAGAATACAGAGCAGGCTTTGAAGTGGCTGTGCAGCAAGAGGCTCCTCTGCTCTGTCACTGCTACAGGAAGCTTTCACATGGGGTTTATGGACTTGGAGAAATAAGTTGTGTGTATGCTGTGATGGTAGAGCCCAGGACAGATATGCCAATGTTTCGACACTTTTTGAGGTGCCTGCTTCATAAACATTTATAATTGAGAAATTGAATCTGTTTTTAATACCGCTTGGATGATACAATTTTATCCTATTGATGCATTTATACGACTTACTACTATCCTAAGGTGAGTACACTTGTTTATATTGAACCCCCCAAACCCAAATCACACCTCGGAGATGTGCCCACAGGCCTGCAATCATTCCTTGTCACCACTCCAGCTTTTTTAATGTCTTATCGTCTGTCAGTCCAAAAGCCATGAAGGTTTTGGTTTGGTTTTACACACGCAAGCCACAAAATTGTCAGACTCCATGCTCCAAGGAATGTCGTGGTTTGCAGTGGTTCCATAAATCGTCCATCTGTGTCAAGTGTACTTCACATGACATGGCTATTTGGGAGAGCTCATTGTATCATGTGAGTAGTGCTATACTTTACCATTGACATACACCTAGTACACTTTAACACATCTTTTATTATATTTGAGTATTTTTTATTTTCATTTTTTCCTTTAATTGGTTGCATGCCCAGGTGTTAAGTCTAGTCTGATTGGAAATGTGACCCAGTAAACCCTTTACAACTGTGAACCAAAACCAATGGAAACTGCCCGTGGCTACTGTTTTCACATGGGCCACATTGTGATGCAGAACAGCTAAAACATTCACAGATTGGATTGAATTGGTTTTCCGTGTGCTCCTCACCCTTTGGGTTTCAAAGATTGGATGCATCCATATAATGCTTCCCAGCTATAAGATCTGTTTACATAGTCTTTTATGGGGTCCTAAATGAATTCACATCCCCTACATGCTGCGTCGACAAACACTTGACTCACCAGAACAGGACCGGCCTGTATTGAGGAGACATCTTGGTTCTCAGCAGTGGGTTAATTGGGCCAGAGAGGTTCAACCAGACCTGCAAAATGTGAATGGTTTAATAGAAGAGTAATCCTGATGCCCCGCCCAGTCCTATATGCGCACCCAAGACTCAATAGTCTGAATTGGTCAGAGGTCATCCCATAATCACCATGGCAATAGGAGCAGCACACCCTTCTCTTCACAGACAGGAATGAATAGCCAGCGCCTAATGTTTTGGGCAGCGCAGTGGCCATGAATAATACTCCCCAGTATTTTGAAGGTTTTACTCAAATAGGGCCTTGTAGGAGGACATTCATCAGCAATAAAATCCTGCTTTCTCCGTTCAGTCAGTGTTGTGTCCTTAGCGGCAGAACTATAAAAGTAAAGTTACACGGAGAGATATTCTTTAATATGTTGTTTTATGGGTGTTCTCTTCAACTTAATCTTTGGGCTTCATTGCACCTTTCTCTGTCCAGACCGTTTCTCATGGTGTCATAGATAATGCACTGAATCCATCTGGCTGCCTATGATTTTATAATGTATAAAAAAGTTTGTAAGATGGTAAAAGTGACAGATAAAAAAGTCTGTATTAAAATGAATAAAAAGGAGCAAAAGTATAAAAAATATAAAAAGATTTGTTGCAGTAGAGATGGATGATGTCATTCAAGTATTTTCAAGTCCAAAATATCTCCATCGCTTCCTCTACCCATGTTTTGGCTATTGCCATTGCTAGTGGCCAAAGCACTAAAGACAAAGACATTATTATGGAATCACGTTGGTCTGCGTCCGCATCCGCAGATTGTACGTGTGAACGCAATAACTCAAAAACGAAATGCCGATCAGTTTCAACTGTACGCCGAACTGTATCGATTTGGGTACTTGTACGATTAATATTAATTAAGTAATTAATTACTGGCCAAAATTGTGAACGCCATAACTCAAAATGTCTTCTCTCTTCTGGACAGTTACATATCAAGAAGACTCTGAACTGGATTGAGTTTGGTACTTCTACGATTAATGACTATTAATGAACTAATTAATGCCCTGAAGCACTGTAATTGAGCCATTAATCCTACAAAATCACATGAATTTTGGCACATTGATCCAGGCAATTGTATATTTAATGTACATAGGCAAATTACAGAGGTCAAACTAAAGAATGCCTCTATAGCGCCCCCATGTTTATGACCCCACCCTACAACAAACAGGAAGTTGGCCATTTTGGATTGAATTTGGGAGGTCAGGTATATTTGACAGCCTCTAGCTTGCACATACTTTGCCCGATTAGGCTCAATCCTGAAATTTCAATTTCAATTACACCCTAGCCCTGAACACATCTGACCAATATGATGGAGAAATGTATTCTCTGATTAAGGTGCCCATTGGTGCCAGTTGTGACAGCATATGGCTAGATGAGGGCTCTTTTTCAATTAGCAATGCAAAAAATGTGTTATGATGAAAGTTGTGATTGTATAACCTAAAAAAGGTTGAGACTAGGCCTGCTTTTTAAAATAAACAGTTGCATCAAATTGAGTGTGGTTCTTGAGTGAGGAATGAAAAGACCACAAAACTATTGCGGTGATGTGGCAAGGTTGTTGTTTGTTTTATTGTAGATCTGAATATTGAATTATAGTGTATTCTCTTTGTGGGTTTTCTTCACATTCTGTAGTTTTCATCCTTTCTGGCACTCTTCACCTGCACCTGTATATAGACTGTAGGCGTAGTTTTAACCTCAGCGTGTGTGGAGTGTAGATGTGTGTTTTTCTGACCGGCTCTCTGTATAATCCTTCCCAGTCTCTTATCAGTGCTCACAGAAGAGCAGCAGCAAGGGGGGAGGGGGGTGAGGGCAGCTTGTATCAGCCACACTCATCTCCCTACATTATTAAACATCCATATTTCCATATTACATTTAGCCCTCCGCACCTCTACAAATGACCGCCTATTTAGTATTCATATGAGAATGGGGTTCTGTTAATGGGTATTAGATTTGCAGATGGTTATCCTGTGGTTGTCTTTAATGTGCAGAGCTAGTCCTTGTGTCTACTGAAACATAATCATCACAAAGTAGAAAGAAAGAGAAGTGAAATTTTGGTTATTAGACATGATTTCAACCAAGTAAATAATGTGAATGCACAGTTTCCAGTCTATTTGGTCTAAAAATCCTGTTGGAAAAAAAATGGAGTCTCTTTCACACTTCCACCTGTTTACCAAAAAGGTGGAGCCAAAACCATGATAAAATGTTAAAAATGTTCCCACACATTCCAACATGCAAATGATGCATATCCATTATAGTGAAAAGGCTATTTAAAATGGGCTTCTCACGTTGTACCACCTGAATGAACACTCTATTACTAAAAACCTGATGTTTCCTTATGTTTGCAGGTCCAGGAAGGTGACAGCCCTCTCTGCTTTGTTACAAAAGACTTCACTGCAGAAAAAGCATTTAGAGCTCGAGCTTGAGGAGCTAGAGAATGCGGCGTTGCTGGTTCAAGACGAAGAAAATTCAGCTCCGGTATCCCACGGCAACAGCAGCAGCAGCAGCTCGTCTAGTGACAGCAGTGAGTCGTCTGGAAGCGAGGGGTCTGAAGCAGAGGAAGAGGGAGGAGTGATACGTCAGCACAGCCCTCCCCATCCCACGACCACTGCCTCCTGTCTCCTCAAAGAAACCAGCTCCCAATATGCACTCGCACAAGACTCCCGACAGCTGATTCAAGAACTGGAGGAGCTGACAATCACCAGAGAGCCACAATCCTGCCTCAGCACACAGGAAGGCTCTTCACTTACAAATGGTGCCGCTGCAGACGAGACTGGAAATACAGCAGAAGGGAATAGCAGGACTTTTCTTGAGCCGAGTCCACGAAAGAATCCTCTGATTATTGTCCAGGATATCTATGAAGAGACTGACTGATCACAGATTCATGTTTTTGGATTTTGAAATGGTCATGTAAGTTGGATGCTGTTATATGTCTTTATTTTAGTTCCAGTAGATTGATGATAATAAAGTCTTTAATGAATATGTTCTTAATAAAGAAAGTTGTAAAGCATTTTCCAGTTGTGCAAATTTCTCATTCTGTTACAATCTGATATATTCTGTTTCATTCTGTTTCATTCTGTTACAATCTGATATATTCAGTTTCATTCTGTTTCATTCTGTGAGCGGAGACAACTTTTCTTGTTCTCCTTGCCTTGCGTAATCGGCTACATACAAATTCGCACAGTTTCTCAGTTCACTGTTTGATGTTGCATAAATTATTTCTTTGGCAGCTCATTAAATCTGCTTCAGTAATCCTGTACACACATTACCGGAGAATCTGTGAAAGTCTCTAAATGAACAGTTGTAATCTATAATATATCCATGTTTGCGTCAAACAATCAATGTAGTAATGGCTTTCCAAGAAGCTGACAAAACATTTGCCTTTGTGGCTCTGCTCAAGTGTCTGGCAGAGCTACTTGGAGAGAGCTATTCTTTTCCTGATAAATGGAAGGCAAGACACTAACCTCTTCCTAACCCTGCAGTGCAGACTGAATTTTGAAGGACTGTATGGGACCGCAAGAGCACCCAGAGTGATTGATTCACCCAACAACGCTCAATATCATCGGCTGCAACTAGAAGGCAAGAAAAAACAAATGGGGAAGTACATGTCAGAACGATGGATGAGGAGTGTGAGTGTGTCTGCAGCTCGGGGGCTGTTTGTTTGAGAGATAAGAGCACCCCGGGGCTCCAGAAGCGTGCAGCCAGCATCCAGACAAATGCACTCTACATCGAGCTCTGCCTCCAAGATGTTCACCCACCACTGACCACCTTTTTATTCCAGTCTCCAAGAGATTTGTTGAGGTTTTATTAGATTTTGTGAAGGTTAAATGAGGTTGTTGTAAATTATGTATTTGACTTAGGTCAAGCATACCAGCAGAGCATTAATTTGGAGAGAGTTTTGACTGATAGCAAGCGTCATGCAACATGATTTTGATAAATGTGTTTGTATAAAGAAGCAATTCTTTCATTGATTTCATCAATAAAGAAATACAAAATGTGCATGCCTAAGCAACCATAAATGTAGTGATCATAAAGGTCACTAACACTTCACTAAGGTCACTTGAGATCTAGCTGCGTCACATGTTTTCAAAATCTGGGAGGAGAGAACCCACTATAATGCAAAGAGGATATGCAGACTCTGCTGGTGATTGAACTTCTTAAAGATGGTCAATATGACAATAATCCTTGATTAAAGAATCAGAGACCTTGCTGTTGTCATATTGACCATCTTCAATCGGACTTTTAACACAACTCTATTCGAGTGGCTTTGAGATTATCAGACATTGCTTTTTAACTGATGACTTGGCTTGTCCGTACCTGGCTGAGACACTCCTGTTAAAGCTGCACTATTCAGAAACACATTCTCTTACATCCCCACCCATTGCCTTTCCACAATTACAAGTATCTCTTCTTTTTAGTGCCACGTCTCATCCAGGTAGTGATGAATCAACTGTCATCAGGTACTAGTAGCTTTGGGCTTTTCCAAGGCCATTTCAATTCCTTCTGAAAGCTGGCAGCAGTGGAGGAGCCACGGGTGATGATGGCTCCTCAGGATGGTGGCATTTCTGTAGACTTGTGTTATGGAGATGGATGATGTTGTTAAGCACCTCCCAAGAAGGCACAGTCGCCACAGCAGCAGCGTCCTCCTGGGAGCGAGCGCCATCATCTCTTACTGAGATGAGTTACTCTGTGAACGTCGGCCCATTTAAAGCCCCTTGTTCCCTGGACTTGAGTCTGGGGACCGGACAGCCCCCGTAGGCGCTGCTTTTCCCTCGGCCCCTGGGGTTCTGCATTGATTAAGTGACACTGGGCCGTGGTGCCGTTTTTCATTTTAAAGTGGCCGTCGTCTTCTCCATTACTGCAGACTTTGCGGAGCCCCGGCCAGCCTCAGCAGTTCACTTCCTTCTTCTGCAATTAATACTCCTCTCCTATACAGACATTTTTCAAGAGTCTAGGCCAGTGTGTTGTAAATTGTATGGGGCAGTAATTAATGCTCTGATTTGACTTAACTTTGATTAATCAGGCCTTTACTGGTGTAGTTCGTGCCCCGTGACCCTCAGGGGGCCATACTCGTGTAGTTCGTGCCCCGTGACCCTCAGGGGGCCAGGAAACTTGACTAATGTGTCTGAAAATAAATGTGTGCTTAATAACCACATTTGCAAGATGTCTTCAGAAAGTGGGAGGAAGCTGGAGTATACTAAGAGAACCTATGGTGACGCAGGGAGAACATACAGACTCCACCCCAGACAGAGTGATTAATCTGATGGTCACTATGACAGTAACTGTATCTTTAATACGGGGACTATTCTAGCTTAGTTTATAAATAGATTAGAAATAGATCAAATTCATTACAATTGCATCATTGATCATTAAATTTACATTTTCAGGAGCTACTAAAAGGTAGCATAAACACTGGCACTGAATTGTAACTTTCATTTCAGGCTTAGAATAAAAATGAAACAATCTTCTATAGGTTTTAATGCAGTTTTACGATATACACCCCCAACCACGTCTAAATCAAAGATAAAAACTGATAAGGATACATTTGTGTCCTGTGGGTCTTTTGCATTTGCCCCCATTCTTCAATGCAGCTGGGACAACCTGTCATGAGCAGGGTGCAACCACAGTTGAGCACCCGGGTGCTCCATGCACCTAGCTGGAGCCTATTGTGCATGTTTTGGGTTGATGGGGGAACTGGATTACCCAATGAAAACCTACACGGACACAAGGATAAACCATTAAACTCCAAACAGAAAGGCGCAGTGCTCCCCAGAAATCAAACTCGGGCTCTTACTGTGAGGTGACAGTGCTAACCACCATTTTATCATAACCTGGAAACATCAAAATGACCTGACTAATAATAACA
Organism: Philypnodon macrostomus; assembly: GCA_036025475.1. NCBI lineage: Eukaryota > Metazoa > Chordata > Actinopteri > Gobiiformes > Eleotridae > Philypnodon > Philypnodon macrostomus. The sequence goes on from JAVQKC010137806.1 coordinate 21,743, forward strand.
GGGCCCTAGTTTTTGAACGGCAGCTGCATGGACGGTGTGGTCGCAGCCCCCTTCTCCCCGACACACACTCTTTACTTGATTGTAATATAAAACTCAATCTCCCCTCCCATTCCTGAGAGGCAAAGTGATTCAGGTGCTTGAAAAGATTAATAGCCCTCAAGTAGAAATGAATCAAGTGTTCTCCGGGGTCTGACTCCTCCGATGGCCCGCACAAATAGAAATCCTTTTGTGGATTTGGTTATGTTTGCTCCGGGCTGGTTGCAGATGCAGAGAACCCTGTCTGGCGCAGGTCCCCTTCAGCTCATTCCTCAGGGCTTTGTAGTGGTACCTCTTGAAATGACTGGCGTATGCTAATAGGCTAGTGAGTTGATGGGATGTACCAGCATGTCTCTGGATGACCGCACTGACAGAGAAGGATTATCTAAATAGACTGTGTTCAAGCTCTTAATCACAAAATATGTCGTTTTACCACATGTGGCAGAGAGCTGTCGGAGAAAGCATCTACTTGTCGTCAGTATCACCGTCCGGACAACTGGCTTGAATGGTTAACGCTCTGTGGGCATGTGTTATCAGGCAGCTTAATGCAGGAAATTGCCTCTTCTGTCCGGCTGACTGCATGTGTGTTAGCTCCTCATTGTTTCACCATTTTGTTAAGGTTGTTGGTTCGCCATGGTAAACATGTAAAGGATTGGGGTGTAGGGAGGCAGCCAGCCATGAGATTTGACCTCAGACAGTAACCTGCTTGATATACCATTGTTCACGGCAAGCCACAGAGCTGTCTCAGTTCTCAAAATGACTACACACGTCACTGAAATTCTTTTTATTTCATTTATAAATTGTATTCATAATTTATGCAAAAGTATACTTTGACTGGCAGCAGTGGTCTATGAGATATGGGGTTGCCCACCAACTTGATGGTTGGCAAGTCACCTATATCGCTGTTTTGTGCCTGAGCAATACTTTCAATACTCTCAATACTCACACAAAGCTAGGGGTATTTTACTTTTAGGTGTAATTTGTTGAAAATGTATTTTAGTATTCTGTCATTATATTAATGTGTTGGTGTGATTGCCCTGGTGGGTTTGATGGTTTCAGGTTTCAGTTTATTTGTCATATGCACATTCAACACAGGGTCAGAAAATGCAATGAAATGCTTTGGATCGGAAGAACCGTTAGACTCGCTAAGATACTCATGAAGTACTAA
>JAVQKC010137807.1:0-12066 GCA_036025475.1 Philypnodon macrostomus
GACGTACGGGGCGACGTATGGGTCAGACGTACGGGGCAGACGTACGGGGCAGACGTATGGGGTCGTTTTCGCCGATATACACTTTGCTGTCGGGGACGACAGCACAGGCCTTGTTAAGTGTTGTAGTGGCCAAGACTGGTCTCGAAACCACTTTCTCACAGTTTTACTCAGTCTTGGTCTTGATTATGATTTTACTCGGTTTGTCACAGTCCCGGACATAACGGTCTCGGGGGCTTTTCCTCAAATAGTTTTCACTCTATTTATCATAAAACTTTGATAGTCTGGTATACTCATTTAGTCAAGGCGCAGTGGGTATGGAGGTTTCCTAAAATAAGATTTTTCTTTTTTCTTTTTTTTATTAATCTGACTCTTTCTATGATGTCATCTTTGGTCCCTTCCCTGGCCTCTATAGAAACATTAAATCAGAGTTTGTGATTTAACCCTCTGACCAATACTAGTCATTTAGTATAACATGTGGGACAGTTGGTATTAGCAGAATATGTAGCCTCATCAATGTAGCATCTCGGCTAGCGTTAGCAGGGCTAGTTGTCATGATAAAACAAAAATTTGCATCTCCTATAAGTAAATAAAGAGGCGTGATGGAAGCGAGGGGGAGGGAGCTAAAGTCCTAAAATACCTTTCTCTCACCACTAGGACAATTTGCTTGCAATGCTTCAACTAATTATTTCTCTGCGATTTAACGGACGAACCAATCAAAGGCCTTTGCTAACGTGACTTCCTTGTTAACAACAGGTTTTGTGCATGTATGTGTGGCTTTTTAGCGTCATGTCTGGCGTTTCTGATCTGATTTACTATACATCGGTAAACTTCATCGATGTGATACCAGACTATACCCCCATGTTTGACTTTTACTTAAGTACATTTTGAGCTATATTTATCTGTAGTTTAACTTAAGTAATAAAGTTCTTAGTCCACCACTGCAGACTGCTATTCAAACTGTCTTCTGAAGTTCAGCCTGTGCTTCCTTGTCTGTCATCTTGTCCTTTACTTCCTCCTCCTCCTCCTCCTCTTCTCTTGTATTCATTCGGGTGTTGAAGCCTGTCCTGCCACGGTCACGTCCGATGAAGTTAATTAAAAATGGATGTTCTGAAGTTTCCTGTGATTAAAGGAGAGCCTGACAGAAGCGGGGTCTGCTGAGGCTCACACAGCACTAAAACAAATATTACCACGGACCATTTGGGTCATCTGATGTGAGAATGTGGCTGCCATGTTGGAATGTACTGTGGTCTGAAGCTATAGTATTTGCTATTATTTGATTCACAAAAGAGGCAATATCTCAAAATAGAGCTGGTATGTCTTTGGGTTCTCTCGCTGTCCAAGAACATGCATGTATAGGTAAACTGGTGAATCTAAATGTCCAATAGTGAATGAGTGTGAGAGTGAATGAGGCTATATACTGTAAAAAGTCATACATCACAATTTATTCTATCTTTACTCTATAATTGTTTTTCCTCTAGTTATATAGAATGAAGAATAGCAGTAAAAAGTTCTTCAGTACGTTTAAAAAACTAGAAACACCCAAATGTACTATACCACCAAACCTTTATGAGAATTCTTCAAGGACTAAGTAACCTGAAATTTAATGAAAGTGTGTGTCCATGTATGTGAATGTTAAAATCTCTCTGGCAGACAGACATAATAAAGACCCTGACATAAATATGCCAACAACATGGTCCAGGTGATCCAAATTAGTCCGTTACACAAGTTAGCGATCGTTACCTGCCTTTTACATGCTAATATAACTATGAGGAAAAGTTTGTTTCCCGCCACGCCAGAGACAATGCCCCCAAATCCAACGTTCTGCCGACTGTATCTATTGTTATGTGAAAATCAATTCTAGAATAAATATAGAATGACTTCATTAACTTGACATATTACTTTTTACACACAATAAATTCATCATTTACAATCAAAATCTTTCATTGTCTCCATTTATTTAATCAATCCAACTAGAAATATGTGCATTTAACTACCATGGACTATTTCACATTGATACAATTTAATTATAGAACATTTTTTTGCAATAAGCTAATGGAAAAAAATACAGCATCGTGCTGCACACCAAAGTTTTTACAGGGATAATAAAGTTTGTAAGTAGAGCAAGTGCAGTTTAGTGAAAACGAACGGACAAACCAGGACTAAAACAGGACTAAAACAGGACTAAAACCAGGACCAAAACCAGGACTAAAACAGGACTAAATCAGGACTAAAACCAGGACCAAATGGGGCTAAACCAGGACTAAAACCAGGACTAAAACAGGACTAAAACCAGGACCAAAAGGGGCTAAACCAGGACTAAAACCAGGACCAAAACGGGGCTAAACCAGGACTAAAATCAGGACTAAAACCGGGCTAAACCAGGACTAAAACTGGGCTAAATTAGGACTAAAATGGGGCTAAACCAGGACTAAAACAGGGCTAAACCAGGACTAAAACCGGGCTAAACCAAGACTAAAACAAGGATAAAACACGACTAAAACGGGGCTAAACCAGGACTAAAACAGGGCTAAACCAAGATTAAAACAAGGATAAAACAGGACTAAAACAGGGCTAAACCAGGACTAAAACGAGGATAAAACAGGACTTAAACGGGGCTAGTCCATGACTAAATCAGACCTACCCCAGACCTAAACCAGGACTAAACCAGATCTTAACCAGAACTATAAAAAGCTGCACTGGGACCTTTTATCACAACCTTACTCATTATAGGTCCTATATTCTGCAAAATCAATCCCTCAAATGCATAACCACATTTGTGTTTTGTTGAATTCACTCATGTTTGAGTAATGTTATGTTATGTTGAGCTATAGTCCTCTCTAAAAGCTGAAAACATTCACCAGGGTGATGTAACAAATTGTGGCAAACCACTCCTTCGTAATAAGTACCCCTACCTGCTCCTGCGACAAATGCACCCAGAAGTATTGTTGCCACCAGCATTTATCTGATTGGCGAACGTATCCTAGAAGTAAAAATTGGAAACCCCCAAAAACCGACACAAATGGTTTGGCCATGTCTTAAAGAGACAGTTGTCTAATCAGAGCTCCACAAAACAGCTTGCATTAGATACATATTGTGAGTTTGATGTTGCAAAACAAAAAAATGGTATCCTAAATGTGTCCCAAATATAGGACCTTTAAACATTCTAAAATGACATAGAGATATACACTCATATTACCTGGCCTCTCCATTCATGCATCACTCAAGGTAGTTTATAATGAAATGCATTAGTGACTGAGGGCAAAGGCACTTCTGTTTTTGTCTTGTGGCATTTAGTGACATTTAAAGACAGACATTAAAAGAGCTGCACAACTACAGAACTTAACTCTTGCTGCATCCTCCCAGCTGCTCTCTGCCCACATAGATGCTTAAGAATGAGATTTTTCCCCCCAAAGACATGTATGTTTATAGATGTAGTCCATAAGTTTCCTAAACTAAGAAAAGATGAATGTTAGTCAGGACTATCTGACTGTCTGTTCTATGATGTAAAGTAGGTCATCTGTAGTCTGTAGAGGCCAGGAGAGGCACTAAAGTAAAACTCCCCTACTATTGATCAAATTGGCAACCCACAATTGGCAAGTCTGATTTGATATTGCGTAAAAAATGTCTACTCAATCATATGTAGCCCAGAGGGTTGGCGGTTCAAATCTGGCACAAAAACTGATGTTGTGTCTCTGGGCCTCATTGCCTATGTATGAATGTGGATATGAGATTGGTGTTTGGTGGTGGTCAGAGAGAAGAATGGCAGAATGGCTGCCACATCTCTGTCAGTGTGCCCCAGGGCAGCTGTGGCTACAAAAGTAGTTTACCACCACCAGTGTGTGACTGACTGTGCTGTGATTGTATAATGCAATTGTATAGCACCTTTAAGTGTCCTTCATCTAAGGCCCATTTCTCCATTTGTCAACCAGATTAGTATCAGCTCTAGCAAATCTTTGTATGACGTTTCAAATGTAATGTTTTGGGGAGAGCGGGTGTCCTATAACCAGAAGGTTGGTGGTTCTATTCCGTCTTGAAACTGTGTCTACTGTTGTTGTGTCCTTGGACAAGACACTCAACCCACATTACATATATATGAATGTGTTTGTGTGTTTGGTGGTGGTTGGAGAAGTCGCAGAATGGCTGCGTGTCTCAGGGCAGCTGTGGCTGCAGACGTAGTTTACCATCACCTCACCAGTGTGTGACTGTGGAGCAGACTCAATAAATACTTTAGGCATATTGACAGTAAGTATAAGCCAGTATAATTGTAAAACAGTGAGACACAAAAACCTAATCAACAATGCCAAACCCAGTTTACAAAAAATCATTTATTGACCGTTTTCTTCAGCTAAGGCCTATCACAGTGACGCTAACCCATTCATTTTATCCCACACCCCACACCCATTTGCGTTGGCTCCGACTGGTGATGAAGGCCATTTTTCAACCAGCTTACTCGAAACGGCCACAGATTCCGGCAAAAGGAGGAGTATATTTGAATTTTAGTGTGGGGAATACTAACCATGCGAAGGGGCAGGGTAGCGAACATCAAAACCAGAGAGGTGCACCTTTCATGGGGTGATGAGGACTAGGAAGTGATTATGAAGAAGGGCCGTTCATGCAGAGAAAATAATGAGAAACATGTATGCATAATTTATAAGCACATTTAGAATTTACTTAAATTTAGAGTGTGGAAAAGAGGACCAAGATTTAGTTGGTAGTGAGAGTATTTAGTGGACTGAAAAATGGAATCACATTAAACTACTGTACCACTGTAGCCATATACAGTATGACCTAAGGCAGACTAACTGAGAGGTGGCAGTCATACTACCAAACACACCACCATAATCACAACCAACATATTGCATATGGGCAATATGGGTCAATACAATAGAAATATGAACTGGATGGGAATTGAACCGACAACCTTCTTTGTAACACATTGTACCTCTTAAAGCAAAAAGTCCAGAAATTATGTCTACTTTTTTTATTAGGTAGAAATGTCTGGATCCATTCTATGAGGTCAATCGGGTACTCCTATTATATTAGGTTGAGACACTTTAGGTGTTTAGGAAAAAAAAAAGTCTAATTTAGTGATATCAATTTGAAACTTTTCCTGTAGATTATTGATGTAAATGTAAGAAGAAAATGTATTGTGAGTTTTCTGTCATTACACAAACTGTATTGATTTGGGTACTTCTTCGATGAATATTAATTAAGTAATTAATTAATTACGGGCCAAAACTGTGAACGCAATAACTCAAAAAGTCAAAATGTGCCAGATCTTTTACAAATTTTGCACACAGGTACATATCATAAAGACGCAGAACTGGATTGAGTTTGGTACTTCTACGATTAATGACAATTAAATAATTAACAATTTAATGCTTTGATGCACATTAATTGAGCCAATAATCCTGCTGAACATAAATGAAATTGCTAATGAATTTTGGCACAGTGATCCGGGCAATTGTATATTTAATGTACATAGGCACATTACAGAGGTCAAATAAAGAATGCCTCTATAGCGCCCCCATGTTTATGATCCCTATGGGACCCTGGCAGAGAGCAATGAAACTTGGTACAGTGATTCTCCACAGTGTACCCAACATAAAATATTATTATGACCCCACCCTACAACAAACAGGAAGTCTGGGGCAGACGTATGGGGCCGTTTCGCCGAAATACACCTTGCTGTCGGGGACAACAGCACAGGCCTAATTTCATGTTATTTATATGGAAATTAAACATTTTTTGGAAAAAATGACCAATATTGCATACTGAACAGTTTCATTGTTTCCAGGTGAAAGATGCCCTGGGACAAAACTGGGCCTAAAAAATAAATAAATTGTTTTACCTATAGTGTCCTGCCTTAATTATTATTTTGTCTAAGTCCTATAGACCACTATACAATTTGATAAAAATTTGTGTTGGCCACAAGCGTTGTAGGTAGCAAAACATGTCCGGCCTACAAAAACTGTCTGGGTCTGGGGCAGACGCCTGCTGATGAGGTCAGTCTCTATAGATAGCAATTTTACTAAATGTTTAATAATGTATTTAAATATTGTCTACCTTTCACTTCTTGTGATGTGACTACTTTCACTTGGACAAATTACATTGCGGCCAAGAGACTATATTTAGATATCGTGGACTATTTGGTGTTCATAATACCCTTGAAACTGCTGGGACAAATCCCGAGGCCAGAAAAAACAAAGTTAAAGCTGAATAGATAAAGCCTAAAGTTCAGATGTGTTTTCAAATGTTATATTCCTTCTCGAGTGCAATATTTGTCATTTTCTTTAACCAATCATACATGTTGATTCCTTGATATCCGTTCCCCTGTGGGCTTGTTAAAAACTCCACTTCCTCACTGCTGTATTAGCTCTCCTCCAGCCTTCACAATGTAGAGTGGAGCAGATCCAAAGACTTTACATATTTAATACATGGCCCTAGGCTGGACTCTGAGCTTAAGCTTTCACACAGCATGTCTAAAAAAAAAAATGCTGTGGGCCCCTCTGTGGGATCCTCTGTGGGATCCTCTGTGGAGCTACATCCAAGAGGAACATTAGCAGATGATTGCCTGTGGAAACAATTCAAAGAATCCGGCATCTTCTCCAAAATTCCTATATTATGGATTTTTTGTGCTATTGTGGACACATTTAGGTTACCATTTTAAGTTTTGCAACATAACACACACAATTTTTATCTAATACAAGTTGTTTTGTGGAGCTCCCACTTGGACTTGATAACAAACGTTCAGATTAGGCACCTGTCTCTTTAAGACAGGAACAGCATTTCCAAAAATAATCTCCAAACACTTTTTACTTGTTCTGAGATACAAACAAACCCTTGACACCCTCACAGCCAAAACACACATCTTCTCCAATCAGATATGTTGTTAAATGGTGGTAAGCTAGCAAAATAGCAACAATGCTTCTTTGGATTTGTTGACAATTCAAGAGCAGGCAGGAGCACTGGAGTGGTTTTCAAGTTCTACTTGAAAATTCTCTTGATTTTTCAGTCCACATAAACTTGGCTTAACAGAAAAAGGAAAACTGGCGAGGCGTATTGGCTTTTATAATGCTATTTTACCAAATGAAATTAAATGACCAAGACATATTTATTTTAGGCTACATGTATGGGGCCCTGGAAGCTTAGAGTCCCTGGAAAAATAGATTCTGAATCTCAGTGGGATTTTCATGGTTAAATAAAGGTCAAATAAAAAAAATCAAAAACAAGTAAACCTTGACTAAACCAGGAATAATTCAGGTATAAACAACATTTAAATAAAACTAAACCAGGGTTAATCTAAGGCTAAACCAAACAACAATACTCCATGTGTCATCTGAACATGCTACTAAGCCGAGCAGGTGAAGAAGCAGGTTCCTGATTGGCCCAAAGTGGTACATCCTAACTGCACATGCTCAGTTGGGGCGGTCTCTCTGCACATGCTCAGTCTAGGGTTTAATGGACTCCTCTGACCACTGTGGGCGTTTACACACAGAGGAAGGGAGGGTCAAGAATAATGCACTCAAGAGCTGAACTAATACACACTATGAAATACACTACTGAGTACACAAGACATCATGGCACCCGAGTACACAACATATCTCTACAGAGTATAGTGCACAACATATCACCACAGAATACATTACAGACTAGTACACAACATACAGACTATAGTACACAACATATCCCTATAGAGTGTAGTACACAACATATTACTACAGACTATAGTACACAACATGCCAATACAGACTATAGTACACAACATATCCCTATAGAGTATAGTACACACCATATTACTACAGACTATAGTATACAACATATCACTACAGAATACACTACAGACTATAGTACACAACATATCACTACAGACTATAGTACACAACATATCCCTACAGACTATAGTACACAACATATCACTACAGACTATAGTACACACCATATCCCTACAGACTATAGTACACAACATATCACTACAGAATACACTACAGACTAGTGACTGAATAATGAAATTGTAAAGTGTCTTATAGGTGTAGTAGCTTTGAAACTGATATTTTTGCTTTTCATGAAAAGTAATAGGTTGTTTTGAATGGCAGCATCTAGAAAGATTGGGCACACTATCCATAAATAATATATATGACAATAAATATGTTGGTGCATGTTGGCAGTTAAAAAATCAAATCCATTTTAGGTTTAGTCCTGGTTTATTACTAGTTTAGACCTGGTTTTGTATAGCGATTGTCCTGGTTTAGACTCCGTTTAGCCGTGGTTTACTTGTTATTACCTTCGCTCAGTCAAGGAGGTAATGTTTTCGCCCCCCCCCCCCCCCACCCATCTATCTGTTAGAAAACAGTACTGAACAGATTTGGATACAATTGTCAGGAAGGTCAGAAATTACATTTTGGGAGTGATCCATGGACATGACCTGCCTTGGCAGAGGTATGGGTTCTGGTTCACTCTCACTCTCTGGAAAGTGAATATATGGGACATGGGGTGGGGGTGATTAGGTGTTTCAGTTTGAACCTCTTAGAGGCTGTTAAATGAAAGTGAGATGGTTCTGGAGCTGAAGTGGTGATGGAGGAGAGTGGGATGGTTCTGCTGTTGAGATGGTGTTTTTGTGTATCAAACTTGCAAGCCATGGTCATCTTTCAAATGACCTCTTGTCTGGTGTGTAAAAAGCAGCAAAACCATCTCCCTTTCTTTTCCATCACCACCTCAGCAGCAGAACCATCTCACCCCCCACCATCTTTATCAAAGTTTGAGTACTGCTGAGTTTTCTTAGATGCAATAAAATGCTGAAATAGACCAGAAAGTTGCTTAAAAACGACTTATCTTTATCTGCCATCAAAGCTCTCTAAAACAACAGGATGTGATGTTAGGCTCTTTAGTTCCAGAGGTTAAACCCAGCAGTGCTCTCCCTCTGTGAGACTATCTTCAACATCAGCTTCTCCTCATCTCCTCTGTCTTCTCCTCTTCCTCTTGTTTTCCTCTCATCTTCATCTCCTCTTTAGAACTTCATCTCTCCTCCTCTCTTTCTCCTCCCTCCATCTGAGCTACTCCTCCTCTCCTTCATTCGCTCCCATCTTCTTCTCTTTCTCTCCACTCATCCTCCAGCTCCTCTTTCTCTCTACCTGAGCTGCTCATCCTCCTCAATCTCATTTTCTTCTCCCTTCTTTCTTTTACCTTTCGTCTCCACTTCACTGCCTCCTTCCTCTCCTCCTCTTCCTCTTCTCCTCTTCCTCTCCTCTTCACCTCCTTCACCTTTTCTTCTCTTCTTTTTCTCCTTTTCCTGCTCCACTTCCTCTTGTCTTCATCTCCTCTATAGAACTTGTTTATCTACCTATCTATCTTGTTACCTAACCTCTTCCTCTCTTTCTCCTCCTCTTATCTCCCTCTTCCTCTCCTCTTCCTCTTCCTCTTCCTCTTCCTCTCCTCCTCCTCTCCTCCTCCTCTACTCCTCTTGTCCTTGTATTGTCCCTGTGACTAGATTGTGTGCATATGTCTGCCTCTCTCCAATGTGGCGCTGACAGAAAACAGTGCATGTCCTTGTTGAAAATCTCTGGACTAAAATAACTGTGAATGAGGAAGTGTCGCCACGGAAACGCGCCAGTGAGAGGTGTGAGTGCTGTTCACAATCCCACCATATCTATTTTTTTTTAGAGAGCTTTCTATCCTGTTATAATTCCTCATCTAGTTTTGTTGTATTTAGATCCATTCAAACACAGTGCTGAGAGACTAACTTTCTCAGGAGCTGAAAACACCTGGTTTCAAAAAATTAAATAAATCATTTTGAGTTTAAAAATGATAAATGTGAATGTGTAATAGTGTCTACAATTAGTTTTAAAAAATGCTTGAAATGTCATTATATGGGCCCTTTAACGCTTGATTATGACCTCTCTCAATGAAGTCTGCTTGTCCTCCCTGTGTTACTGTGGGTTCTCTCCTCTTGGTCCTTTTGTCCAAAAGGCACTATGTTGTTTGCACTAACTTGGATTTTCTTAACTTTCTACCATGTTGTTTCCTTATCCAAAAACATACCTGCAGTTTCATTTTATTTCATTCACACTGAGTAATCCTGTATGCTGAGGCACAGTTTGATATGTCTGGCACTTTACAGTGTTGTGTACTGAACGAACCTACCAATCACGGTGGAGTATATGGCTCTCGGGGGCGGGACAACCGGCCGTGCTTGATGCAATGATTGAAAGTGAAAGTTACAGCAACATTGCCATGAAGTGTTTTTTTCCGCTGCCTCGTTTCTATTGGACACACGCGGACATTCGTCCCAGCACGCTGCATTCACAACACAAAAAAAGGAGTTTTAAGTTGCTGCCCAGCGGGACAGTGGTCCTCATTTATCAAACGAACTTACGTCTGAAACCGTGTGCGCGAGGAAATGTGGACGTGAGCGGGAGATACAATCAGATCTCACATCAGCTTGAAACGCTTGATTAAAACTTCAAGCCAAATGTGGCCATGTTCAGAAGAACAGTTCATGTTCTTCAATGTTTCATTCATGTTCAGGACAATTCATGTTCAGAAGAAGGTTAAAGTTTATTTATGTTATTTTGTGTTAAGAAAGAAAAAATAAAGAGATTTGAGAAGATTGGAATTTTAACAAAGCTTTTCTTGTGGAAAACCTGATGTGGCCCAGCCTCACCCAGACAGCACCCCCCGGGTAATTGAGTTTGAGACCCCTGCCCTAAATAGATAGACTAATAGATAAACTGGCCTGGTACAGACTGATGGAGACTTGGCCACCATTCTTTGCCTCTTCTACCACCCCGAGCCACAGCTGCCCACTATTTACTGTGGAAGTGATGTGGGAGTGGCCAGCAGGGGGAAAGAGGGCCTAAAAGGCTCATGCAACAAATTTGTGCTTTTTCAGCAGATGGGAAATAAGACTTATAAGTTACGTTTTAAGATTAAGTTGTGAATTAGTAAAATAATGGTCAACATGCGTCAGACTCTGACCTCTTGGAATGAAGTCTGCATGTCTCCCTGTGTTACCGTGGGTTCTCTCTGTCCTTTTGGTCATGCATGTTGTAGGAGATATAAAATAAATAAAATAAATTAGAGTGAGTTATGTCTCTGTGTCAACCCTACAACTAACTGACCTGGTTATCCTTTTTTTATCCTGCCTCAGGCCCATAGATTCTGGTAACGTCTTATATATAGTTACACATTGGTACACTCTAGTAAGGGGCGCAGTCATTGGCTATTGAAAGAATGGGTACTGAAGAAAGTGAGCTTAAGCTTATTTTTTTCTTCTTCTGTGTATTATAAGAGTCTGGATTTTACATCATAATAAAAATTAAATAAGATGACTGTATTAAAATATTTATCATCTCTTATCAGTAGGAGGCAAAACTGCCTAAATAGATCATTTGCAAAAGTAAATAAAGCTACTTACTTTGTGGGTAAACAGAAATTCATAAAGACAATAGCCACAAGGCATTTTGGATACATTTTACATCCCAACAGGTCACTGATACTCAACACATGTGACACAACTGGTTCAAGACAGAATAACAAAAAGTTACTAACTTTCTCAAAGCAAATCAACAGAAGACTAAAAAAAAAGCAAAACATTTTATTTAAAGGGACTCTTTACATGGCAATTAACTACAGCCAACTCCACACTCCCTCACAAATCAAAATATTTAGCTATGGCTTCTTCCTGACGGTTCAGGAGCAGACAGGGGCACTAGTTTAATCTGTTTTCAGCTATAACTATATCGGCGAAACAACGATATTATGGCATCACGTCCATCCATGTCCGCAGATCCTAGCTGTGAACGCGATAACTCAAAAACGAATTGCCGGATCAGTTTCAACATTTGCACACAGGTGCATACCATAAAGACGCCAAATGTATCGATTTGGGTACTTCTTTGATGAATATTAATTAAGTAATTAATTAATAACGGGCCAAAACTATGAACACAATGACTCAAAAAGTCTTTGTTGGATCTTTTTCAACTGTTGCACACAGGTACATATCATGAAGATGCAGAACTGGATTGAGTTTGGTACATCTTCGATTAATGACAATTAAGTAATTCA
>JAVQKC010137812.1:0-11717 GCA_036025475.1 Philypnodon macrostomus
TAGGTTAATATTGCACACATCTGGTTCTTATCAAAGAGAAAACACTTTAGTCCTGGTTTAGTCCAGGTATAGTCCTGGTTTAGTCCAGGTTTAGCCCTGGTTTAGTCCTGGTTTAGTCCTGACTTTCCATTTGTCAAACCCATTCAGACAAAGTGGTTACTGAGAGTGATTGTCCCTATAGTCACAATCTGGTGACGTCTGGTGAGGATGATATTTGTATGTTTGGCACTAGTCCCACTATGAGAACAATAATCCCACTATGTCTGAGCTAATCCTAATCTACAACTGCACACATCTGTAACCCACTGTAGAGCCTGGGTTAGTCCTCCTTTACTCTGGGATTAAACCAGGACTAGGACGATTCAATTAGACCAAACACCAAAATGAATTGGACAAAACTATATGCACGAACCAATTTCAAACTAACTAACTAAGGGTTTAAAATGAGACCCTGAGACCCTCTGTGGGCTGTATTATAAGGGTTTAAAATAAGACTCTGAGACCCTCTGTGGGCAGAGAGCAATGAAACTTGGTACAGTGATTCTCCACAGTGTACCCAACATAAAATATTATTATGACCCCGCCCTACAACAAACAGGAAGTCGGCCATACGTGTTGGCACACATAGGATCTGCAGACGCGGACCAACGTGATTCCATAATATCGTTGTTTTGCCAATATAATTATGTATATTATTACAGTATTTTACATTATAGAATAGGGTCAGATAGTCCACTGTAACACTAGTCCATCTTCATGTCTTCATGTCTTCATGTCTCGCAGTATCCGGTAGAGTACCCAGACAAGTTCTTGAAGTTTGGGATGACCCCATCTCGAGGGGTGTTGTTTTATGGTCCTCCGGGCTGTGGGAAAACTCTGTTGGCAAAGGCCATTGCCAATGAGTGTCAAGCCAACTTTGTTTCCATCAAAGGGCCTGAGATGCTAACAATGTGGTTTGGTGAATCAGAAGCCAACGTTAGAGATGTTTTTGATAAGGTGAGAGCCCTAGTCAAGTGTGAAAAGAGGACTGCACCATTTAAGGTGTGTTCTTATTGTTGGGTTATATGTATTATCAGGCACGACAGGCAGCCCCTTGCATCCTGTTCTTTGATGAGCTGGACTCTATTGCTAAGTCCAGAGGAGGAGGTGCTGGAGATGCAGGTGGAGCAGCAGACAGAGTGATCAACCAGATTCTGACAGAGATGGACGGCATGTCGGACAAAAAGAACGTTTTCATTATTGGTGCCACTAATAGGTTTGTTCTTCATATAATCTATATGTTTGTAGAGTGGCATTAACAATAACAATCTTGGTATTTTTGTCTTTTATTAGACCTGATATAATAGACTCAGCTATTCTGCGGCCAGGACGACTGGATCAGCTCATCTATATCCCTCTGCCAGACAAACCTTCGCGTACAGCCATCCTTCGTGCAAATCTGCGAAAGTCTCCTATTGCGCGAGTTAGTTTCACACAACATACATCTTTTTAGGTATCTGATTTACATAGTAAAACCTGTGTTTGTTTATTTAGGATGTGGACCTGGAATACCTGGCTAGGATTACAGAAGGGTTTTCTGGTGCTGACCTGACAGAAATCTGTCAGCGAGCTTGTAAACTAGCAATCCGAGAGGCCATTGAGGCTGAGATCAAGGCTGAACGCCAGAGGCAGAGCAGACCAGGGATCCCCATGGTGAGTTTAACAGACATAAAACTTTACAGAGTGACAATCCACTTCTCAGCTGCACCAGGCTGTTAGTGCTTGGGACCGGATGAGATGGTGGGAGATTAAAGGTTCCCTAAAGGGCGGCTGTGTGTTCTATAACATCCAGCCTTTGGACTGGGAACACACACATACTATTCTTTACAAATATTACAGACTTTTGCTTTATTAGGGCATAATAATGAATTTTAATACAGGATGAG
The DNA here is from genome assembly GCA_036025475.1 of Philypnodon macrostomus. Classification (NCBI taxonomy): domain Eukaryota; kingdom Metazoa; phylum Chordata; class Actinopteri; order Gobiiformes; family Eleotridae; genus Philypnodon; species Philypnodon macrostomus. Next base: position 1,926 of record JAVQKC010137812.1, read on the forward strand.
GACTATGATCCTGTTCCAGAGATCAGGAAGGACCACTTTGAAGAAGCCATGAGATTTGCACGCCGCTCTGTCAGTGATAATGACATCCGCAAGTATGAGATGTTTGCTCAAACACTGCAGCAAAGCAGGGGTTTTGGAAACTTTAGGTAATCCCCAAAATGGTGGTAGTTATAGATATGTCTCATAACAGACACCGAGAGAGTAAACCTTAAATTCAAATCCACATTTGTAACTTTTCCCACAGGTTTCCCTCAAGCTCAATTTCAAGGAGTCAGGAGTCAGAGTCTGGTCCAGCGAGGCAGAGCCACAGAGAAGGAGGTGGTGATGATGATCTCTATCAATAACCCCTCTATAATAGTGACATTTAAAACTATAGGGGAGAAATTAAAACATGTTCAAAGTATAGTTCATTTGTGTTTAACATTTGCACTAAAATGTATATCTTAAAAGCTTTGTTTTGCACAGTATCTGTCTGAGATGTTTATTGCAGGAATAATATCAATAAACAATCATGTTTTGGATTATTATTGTTGTGTTTACTTGGTTGTAATTAAATAAAAGAAATGTGTTTAATAAGTCTAATAATTAAAGTAGACCTATCTTTGAATTGTATTTATAGCCATTTAGCTTTAGAGAATTGCACGTGAATAAAAATAACACAACGTTTAATTATATTTTGGCCAACCACAAATTCATTATGTGTGCTATCTGAAGTAAATGTATGTGAAGTATGTGAACATTGCTTTAACCGACAAAAAATACAGCTATAAATGACAATTATGCCAAATTAATCAAAGCTTGATGAAACCACTGCTGAAATATACATAATGTTAAAAGCGGAACCTTTGAGATATGGAGATCCACACGGTCTGTTCTTTCAACGTACTGTTTATTTCCGGCGAGGAACGGAAGCTAGGCTAGGGTGCTTGTGGAGGTGACCGAATGGCAAATTGCAAATAATTCTTTAAATCATACGTTAACACATAGTATTAGGTTAATATTTCAGTGGGTATTCTCTTAGCCTTGTTGCAGTCATGGGAGCGCACTTGGCCAGACGCTATATCACCGAAACTGACACGGAGCCAGACCCTGCTAAGAAATTCGAGTTTGACCCTCTTTATGGATTTGACGAGAGAAAGGAACGAGGTTTGACCCCGTTACTGTTATTAATTTTTTTGACTTATTACTTACACATTAATGCATTCACATAATATTTATCTAATATTCGAATAATCTATCTAAAAATTGCGTAATTGTCAGTTAGCTTAGTAGATTTTTTTGTTTATGTTTTTATTACACATTAGAGCTGTGTTTCTCAAACCTTTTGAAACCAAGGACCACTTTTGCTTTACCTAAAGTAAACCCGGATCACCTAAGCTTGTCGTATAGAGACTGGGGCAAAAGGGTGGGTTTGTGTAGTGTCGGACAAAGGGCTGGTGTCTCAATTAAGGCTGCATTTGATTCGTTTTATGTTTATAAAGTAAATGTATCTTCTCTTTGTTTAGAGAGACATGGGGCCATTTCAGAAAAAAACGAATAAAATTGAATTTCTTTGCGGACCACCTAGAGCAGGGATGCCCAAGTGGGGCCCAAGGCCAAAGTTGGCCCGCTAAGACCTTTCATTTGGCCCGTCAGGATGTCCCAGGATGTCTGGATACTAAGCCAAATTATTGAATGACATTGGCTGAATGTCCAGATTGAAATGATCAGATTTGACTGGATTTGTAAAATATAACCCAAAAAATTACTAGATAAGGGTAAAAAACATTTGTATTCATTATGTTTGGACAACAATCTAAGTCCACATATGAGAACCACAGATTACAGATTATTACTGAAATATTCATAAGAAAACTTAATAAACAAAAGAGCTTCACTTATAGAAGCATTGACTTTTCATCTCATTAAATGGTAAAAATGTTTGCATTTGGCTGTGGACCAGTAATACATTTTTATTTTGGCCCCCTGAGGAAAATACTTTGGGAACCCCTGACCTAGAGGATCTCGGGGACCACAGTTTGAGAACCACTGTATTTGGGTTTATGTACACTATTAGTGACTAGACTGTGAGGACTGGTGCAATTTATCCATTTTACTAAAACAAAGTATACTTTTATGCATGTGTATTCACACTGTTGTGTTGGTGCCTGTGTCTAGAGAGTTTGGCAACCCAGGAGCAGATGAACTTGGCGCAGGTGCCTTTGGAGCAGCGGGACTACTGTGCGCATCATCTTTTGAAGCTCATGAAATGCAAAAGAGACAACTGGCCCAACTTCCTGGCCTGCAAACATGAGAGGCACGACTGGGACTATTGTGAACATCAAGAGTGAGTAGCTTCAACAGACCAACCATTATTGGTATCACATTGATTAACGCCATGTGTATTTTGCCTTTAGCTATGTGATGCGAATGAAGGAGTACGAGAGGGAGAGGAGGCTCCAACTGAGGAAGAAGAGAATAGAGGCTCAAGCTGAAGCTGCATAATGTAGCTCAGCCATTGTTCTATGTAAATAATAAACCACATTGTTTAAACTTCCATTGATGACTCTTTATAAGATTGACTAAATGTGACAAGAACTTTGGCTCCACTTTTATTAATAAATTACTTCAAACGCCAACAAAATTAAAGGTACTCCTCATGGTTGCAGATGCAAATTTGAGGTTATCAAAACTGAAGAGTGAAAATATTTTTTTAATGAAAGCCAGTATAAGCCAAGACAGATTTTAGTTACTTTCCATGAAGCAGCACACAATGTAATAATGTAATGTAAGGTGATGTTGTGGGACCTGTTGCACAAATCCAAACCACTCAGAAAATACCTAGTTGGAGATGATATACAGAAATAATTTAAATGGACGTGAAAAATATTTGTAAGAAAGGAAGAACAGACGCTTAAGTACTACAGTGTAAATTTCAGAACATGGACTTATGGGTTAGCGCTGAGGGCTGAATTTTACAAGGGACAGCAAACAACCAAATGAGAAGCAGTCTTCTACAGGACAAAGGGCAGGATGGGCGAGCGCAGAGGGGGGTAGTCTCGAAACTCTTTAAGGTAGCTCCGGTGCTTCCCCTTGGCCCACACGGTCATCTGGATAAAGCCCACCAAAGTGAAGAAGGCCACAGGCAGGCACTGTGTCATCAGAGTGAAGCCAAGCCAAGAACCCAGCTGCGAGGAGAGACATACCTCATTACACCACCAGATGGCAGCAGCAACAGACCTGCCACAATTTAAAGTGCCTCTTTATAATGTTACCTCATAGGTGTAGTTGGGACAGGAGACCAAGAGAAAGATCCAGGTGAAGGGGTTTTTAGTTGGGTAGGGAATCTTTCTGGTCTTCGAGCCTAAAAAAATAAATACATTTTTCATGGATTACAGACACATTTTTATTTTATTACTACGATGTTATATCAAATTATAGTATATACTGTTACTTGAGAAAACTCAAATACATTAAGAAGAACACACAGATACACATCAGCCCCACACGAGTCAGACCACAGAGTCCCATTATGTTATAGTACTGTTGTGATTATGTTTACTCAACTACAGGTGAATTAATTGTGTGCATACCTGGTGGACGGAGGTTTCTCAGAGCAATGTGAATGGAGAAGTTGCCAATCTGACAGAACTGAAAGAGAAGATTGTTTGTTTCTAAAAAAATATATCATCATACATTTTTCTCAAACTATTTCAGGATCCTTACCAAGAAGACAATAAGGGCAAGTCTTATCTGCTGCTCTCCGTAGACTGAAAGAACAGTAAATATTGGATCAAATAAGCTTGCATAGGATGATAAATACAATTTAGGTGTTTGTCGAGTGTGCCATGAACTTACTGGGTGGAGTATACAATGGATGATTAATGTAATAGGCCATCCACGCTGCAAAGCCCCAATAATACATACAGTTCTGGAAAATGTGACAACCAATCACAATGATTATCCCTGAATTACAATATTTGATTTATGTATATGATAGGGTTATAATTTCTTACCTTAAAAATGTTGCGTAGCGGCATGGTTCCATGAGAAAAGCGATGGACAAAGAGTGTTTCCAGCAGTCTTTTGACGTAGTGGAAAGAGTGACACATACAGGCTAGACTAGAGGTAAAGAAATTATATATTAGACATCAGTAAGTTCCAGCTACAGGCTCGTGCATTTGAGACACTTACTGTACAACCCAATGTTTACTGGTGGTAAAGTCGTATTTAGGTGCATAAATGAAGGGAACTCTGAAGTAAAACATTAGATAAATGACCAGAGGACCAGCATACTCTGTCAAGAAGACCTAGAAACAAAGATACAAAAAGCACAAAATAAAAAGGCTGATGTGCTTTAAGTGGTGTCTTATCAAATATAAACTACAGAGCTCGTTCCCTTTAACAGCCACTGCCTATTGTAGCACAACCGTTACTGTTATAATACCCCTGACCACACAAACCCTCTGAATATAGCTCTGCTTGATCCCATTGCACTCTGGTGTATTTGAGCCTGTTGGGGTGTGTGGACTCACTGTGACCCAGCTGATCTGAGCACCCAGGTCTCTAAAGTAGAACGTGGCCGTGGTTCCCACAGGCAGATGCTGTAGCACATCCTCATCCTTCAGAGACTTCCCCTCTGAAAAACCACCACCAGTGTTATAAACGTAATTGCTTTGCAGGCATCAGGTTAATAACTATATCGGATTGTATTGCACAAGTCACTTACTGGGGTCAAGGCGAATTGACTGTCTGGCTGGATACCACTGAGGATCTGAATTACACATAGACTTTCAGAAAGACCTTATCACTCAATGGGACTGATAGAGGCCTCAGTAACATTATACTCACGACTCTTGTGGAACATAGACTTGATCTCCCCAATAGTGGCATTTGGCTCCACCTACAAACAACACAACAATTAAAGCACAGGGCAGACAAACACTGTATAAACACACACACAAAGCAACTAATGACCCTTCCATTTTCCATTGCCGATTAGAGGTAAATTTAGCTCTTGCTACTCATCCCACAGACGATGGGTATTTAACAGCTGGTATTAGGGTTTCAGAGTCACAGGGAAAACAACACAACCTCAGGGCAACAAGCACCAACAATACAGAAGCCAACAGGATTACATTATTCCCATAATGACCTCTAATTGCTGAATATAGAACTGTAGCTTTCACATTCAAACGAGCAAATTTTGTGGTGTGGCTGACACTTTGATGGGAGCCACCATCATCACGGAGGCCACTTTATTTATCCTGAGGGATTTAGGTCAGACCCCAGAGACCTCAAATCATTGGGCCTCTGTTTACTATGTCAGATTATATTTTCAGTAAGTATGCTGACATTCATGCAACTCACAATCTTCTAACGTTTTTGTTGTTAATGCTTTTAAAAGAATTCTCAAAATGACTGAGAATTGTCTGCTTTAAAATTGTGTTGTATGCATAAGGTGTATTCATGATAGAGGTACTTCTTGCACGAACAGTTCCCAGTATATATCGGAGTGAATACTGAACAAGCAATCTGATCCATTCAGTCCCTGGAGTTTTGATTGACTTTCCAAAAGGTGCTAGACTGGTGACTGTACTGCTGTACGTGACTGAGCTACTGTTCATATTCTGTGGAGGACATTAGCCCATTCTGAGTCGGATGACCTCATGACTGACCTCTCGCTGACCCTGGAGCATTCGAACTTTTTAAACCTGACATCGTACAGTAAGTCAAGTGTCTCACCAGATAAACCACCTCTTTGGGTTTTATAAATGAGCTGCTCATGCCCTAGATGCATTGTCAACATTTTCTGTAAAATCTGACAAAGGTGTTAGGACTGTGGATGTTTATCGCCATGGAAACACCTCTAAACTACCTCACCTTACACAACATGTGGCTGTGCTGAGAGGCAGTCTTGGATTATCGCCCTGATAGAGTAACCCTACAGTAAACACTCTGGATACACACAGTACTATAAACCTCTCAAACCCAACAAATAAAGCACAAGCCCATGTCTAATTCTCCACAATATAACAGGCTTACATGCCCAATTTAATGTGGATATTAATAGTCTTGATATCAACACCCAGGTCACACTCTGCACTAAATCAGGCTGGTGCAAAATGACTGTTACAAATTGCACTTTTCTCGTAATGAAGTAAATTGAAGTAAAATGAAGTAAAATGAAGTAAAATGAAGTATGCAATATAAGACTGTAAGATGTACTTCAGTAATAACATATGAGCATATTTCTGTTAGTCAAGTTATTAAAGGGTAATGAATTCATAATATATTATTCATTATTTCATTAAATACATGTTAGAACATAATGATGATCTTACCTTATCCAGGAAGCAGAGCTTGTCCTTGGTTTTGGCATCAAGTATCTCCACCTCAAAGAAAACAACAGCTTTTTTAGCTTTTTTGGCAGGTTTGCGTTTGGCCGGTGTAGGTGCCGACACCGGTGAAGCTGTGCTCGACCCATTAGCTAACTTTTTCCCACTGGCCTCTAGCGCTAGTGTATCCATATCCTCAGTGCTCCCCGGCTGCACCCTGTTTATCCTTACTTGTCTTCACTTCACTCCGTTCAAAATCACCGTCCGCCTCTCTAATGTCTGCTACAGGGCCACGCGACCGTTGAGGGGCTTGCACTCAGCTGTGGAGATAAATCTGTCTGTCCCTCCCTCTTCCTGCAGTCTGTCCGTCAGCCTCTCACACTCTCTCTCTTGCACTAATTCCTATGCTCCGACCACGCTGCTTTATTTAACTGGCAGCCGACTCCTGGAGAGCAGACATATGCCACATGTGTGCACACAGTTCCAGCTACAGGAATGCCCACAGCCCCTGTGTCAAACTGTCTACAGCAGATTATTTGCATTTGTCCATTAGGGGGCATTTGTGGGGTGCATATTTGGAGTCTCCACCCTGGTGTTAGTGAAAAATTACACTCCACTAAAAATACACCTCTGACACGTCTCGAGATATTATGACAAACACTATTAATCTACTCTTCTAATCATCTGCTGCTGCCCACACAGACCACCTCTCAACTAAGCTAAAATAGTGATCTTAGTAGTATCATAGATAACCAATAATTCATCAAAACCAAAAAGCTTAACCAGGACCAAAATTTTTTTAAACATAGACTAGGTAAATTAAGGATTCATGACACACACACACAGTCTCTCAAAAACACTTCCAAATCTAGGTAGGAGACCTCTTCAGGGGATGCCATAGTGGTTGATCTTACACTTAGGGCTTAACTGGGGCATTTCCCTGGATGGAACCCTCCTCGTTAATGACTGGGGTACAGTTTCGGTAGTGAATGAAAGACATGTGGTCACAAGTGGTAAGGCGAGAGCAGGTGGTAGTAAAAGGACTTACAAATACATTAAATGCTATGGAAAATAAGATTACTAACTATTTTTGCTATAGGAACATGTACAACTCCGTCTGCTAAAAGATCTAGTTTAAGTTTAATAGAAATTCAATCAAATGGTATATTTTTTATACTCTATGGCTCTACTTTCCTTTACCTGACCCTGGTCCATCATGTAAAGTAGGTAATCTGTCAAAATTATTGTTACTTTAGTCCCTCCCCTGGCCTCTACAGCAACATCTAATCAGAGTTTCTGGGTCATCGCTTTGACCAATAGTAGTCGAGTACCAGTGACAGATGACCCTACAAATTCAGGGGGATAATCTCATCTGGGCTCATTGTGCTGGGCATCTATAAAGAGTAAAGCTGGCACTGTCTTTCTCAATCACAGTCACAGCTTATAGACTCACTGAGGTGGAGAAGGAACCACATACAACTAGACTGTGCACATTATCTCAATGCTGTTGCAGGTAAGAGCAAAGCAGAATGATTTGTGTGCAGCATTCCTGTGTAAAAACATGTGGCATTATAAAACACATAATTTAAGTTTCTTGGTGAGATCAGAATGGACTAATAGCACCATATGGAGAGATGTATGGGGCCGTGAAATTGACTTTTTATTGGTAAACATGTTGGGATGTGATCGTTTTGCTATTGTTTATAACATTTCATAAACAAAATAAAACTTTTACTGTTAACATAATGTTTAAAAAGGTATAATCTGGAAGTTTCCCAAATGAAAACAAACTTGACTGACCCTGTTCTGTGATGTAAAGTTGAGAATCTGTCAAAATGATTGTTTTACTTTAGTCCCTCCCCTTGCCTCTACAGCAACATCAGGTCAGACTTTGTGGGTTATCACTTTGACCAATAGCGGTCAGGTTTTACTTTAGTGTCTCCCCTGGCTGCTACAGACTACAGAGGACCCCCTTTACATCAGAAACATGGGTCAATTTAAGCATTTGTTGTTGTTTCATTTGTGTCTTATTTCAGGAAATGTACAGACTACACCTTTAATAAAATATAATAATTGTCAAAATATGTTCGTCTTTGTCACTCTGACATAGTTACATCAGGAGAAGCATGGACAGAAGAAGGTGCTGCAGGTTTGGTGGGTTTTAGTCAAATCCTGTCTGGTGACTTTCAGACTTAACAGCAAAAGCAAAATACCTCATTTCATCGAGACTACCACTGAAGAAATAGGGTCTATATCAATGTAGCAGGTCCCAGGCAGGTTTGACTGCCCCCCTTGCTTCATTGGGTAATAACGAGATAAGAAGAGCCATGATGAGCCAGCCATGCATTCAGAGATAGCGATTATGCCATAGTATTAGCCCTGTCTACGTCCATGTCATTGAAACAGCCCCGTATGCAAAAGAAATTCAAATTTAGCGCAGATACTTTGTCTAACTGTTTTTGAGATTGTTTAACTGAATATTAACGGAACATTATTATTATTGTCTTGCAAAATAGGGCTATAACACCCACGGCCATAGCAACCAGCTCATGACAGGCGGTCATGTCCCCTCTACAGCTCAGATCACAGCGTTTCACTCTTCCATTTCATAAGCTAGCTACACATATGTGAATATTATTTAAACAGTGGGGCCCACACGGGGTCCCATTGAGGGTTTAGAGTTTCAGGAACATTACTTACCTCGTAGTGCTTCATCTTGGCAGACTCGCAGCTCTCTTCCTTAATAGGATAATTGAGAGACAGGGCAGCCTCCAATGGTCGGGGTAGTATCTGAGCACCATATCTGCAAAGGGGAGGGCTAAACCACTGCTTAACCAATCAGCTTAAAGGACAGTCACACAGCCCGCCCCAAAGATAAACAATGCAGCCAATGAAAGCTGGGAATAGGGAGAGGTGACAAACATAATTGGATTTCATTTATTTCATTGGATATATGTTCTACCGCCAGTCAGCATGCCTGATATGTACATTGGAAATATGCCCGTAAAATAAGACTTGATGTTTGTTTTCTTGCTACACGTGTTTATGGTGTTATAGCCTTTACATATATATATATATATATATATTAAAAGTAAAATATGATCTCATTGAGCAGTTAACATTAAACTACTAATGAATACTATGATTTTACATGGTTGAACATCTTTTTACTTAGGCTATAAATGCATAACAGTTTGGGGATATAGGATAATGACGGCCATAAGTGATGTAGCCTATATACATACATTTATGGGCAATGGTACAGCTGGATATAAAAATGGTCTGTCTTTATATTTTTACCCTGGCTGATTACCAGTCAACATGCCACCATTCATGCACATATTATTTCAATGTGGGAAATTAACTTCACCTTTACCCTTTACCCTGCACATGGATGTGCTTTGTGATTTCTTTTTCAGATTGGAGCCCAAATACATGGATACATTTACTGCAGCAATTACTGGGTCGCAGGTGA
>JAVQKC010137859.1:0-10190 GCA_036025475.1 Philypnodon macrostomus
TTATATAGCGCTTTTCAAGACACCAATGCGCTTTACATATATATATATTTTTTGTATTACTCATTCACTCCACAGTCACACCTGATGATGGTAAGCTACTTATGTAGCCACAGCTGCCCTGGGGGCACATTGACGGAAGCGTGGCTGCCAGTTTGCGACTACGGCCTCTCTGACCACCACCGAACACCAATCACACAACCACATTCATTCATAGGCAATGTGGGTTAAGTGTCTTGCCCAGGGACACAACAACAGTGTGTGCTTGGACGGGGACTCGAACCACCAACCCTCTGGTTGAAGGGCGAGCGCCTACCCACTGCTGCCTTAGTATCCATCACCCTTAAATTGCATTGCAAAGAGTACTAAAGTGGAGGGTTACTGCAGAAAGAAGTCCTGTATTCAGTCCTCATCTCAACCAATGCACAATCTTTATAGGTGGAGTCTGCATGTCCTCCCTGTTTTACCATGAGCTCTCCGACTTCCACCATTCTTGCCTGTAGTTGCCTAAGGCCCATAGTTGCTGGTATGAATGTGACATGGGGTTGATATGAATTGTGCCCTGCCAAACAGACTGCATATGTAAATTAGCCCAAGGGTAACTTTGGTACAATGCATCAAATGGCAAATTGTATAAAAATTAAAGTCAAAAAAGTGGAAAAAGAAGAATCTGAATGTGCTACACATCAGGTTATGTCATGATATTCGTGTGTGAAAGTATAAAATGTGTGTTATTACTTTTGATAATGGTTAATAACCCATTTAGTAAGTGAAGTTAACCGTGTAACTCTTTCATTCATTTCTCACATATTGTAATTAATTGTAATTAATTGGCCCATTGGCACAGAACTGAAGTGTTAGTGGCTTTCATGGTGGTTGGTATTTGGACAGTACTATACCGTGGTGTTCTCTGAGGCCAGATTGAGGCTGATTTGGTCGCACTGAGTATGTTTCACTTCCCCCTCACTGCAGCCGGCATGCCCCCCGGTCCTGATTTACTCCTGATTTGTGGGTTGCCTCTGTCAGAGTTCGGGAAGACTCGGGCCTCTGTAAGACATGCACATAAACACATACAAACACACACAAACAGTATGGGCATGTATAGGCACTCATCTGACATGTGCAGACCTCACGCAGACATATGCGAAAAGTGAATGAAAACTCGTAGCCAGATAGATAGATAGATAGATAGACATAGAACACAGAATTTCAAGGTACAAGCAGATGGAGATCCCTTCCGGCTATGACTTCTAAGCCGGGGTCTCCAGGGGCTGCTGGGATTTTCATTTCAATAGGCCCTAAATATTCATCACTTTCCCTCTCCCCAGTCTTTCTTTAAACCCTTCTGCTGGCTGTTTGGAGGCACAGCGCAGCCTCACAAACTGCCAAGCTCCAGTAAGTAGGAGAGAAACAGACAGACAGGGGTAGACTGGGCCGACCAGCAAGTGGGTGGATAACTCCTATGAACTCAATGGTATCCGCAGTCAGACATGAAGAGCAGCCTAACCCTGCACTCCATCACACACTGGCCCATACACGGCACAACAACAATGGGCCTTTGTTTTAAGGAACTCTCTCTTATTAGATCAAATAGAAGAAGCGTCTTTCAAGCCTGTTTTTGTCTGTGTTCGGCCCGCTCCTTGCCGGCCTCTCGCCCCTACTGGCCTGTGCATGAGTGTTAAGAGAACCCATTGACATCCTTGGATTAACATATATTAAGGGGTTAAATGAAAGTGCCATTAATGTGGTTTAAGAGTGAAAGCGACCCGTGGGATATTATGCTTTCCACTTGAAGCTATGAATGGCTAATGCTAAACAGCACTTCATTATTGCAGCACGCTCCATTGACTGTGTCTATCAGAAGTGGAAAATCTCCTCTTGAAAGGCTGCTCCAGTTTAAACAGCCTGGATCCAAGCAGGTTAGCTTTGTACTCAGAGGAGTTCACAACATATTGTGGTTTAATAAAAGATCAGTTTGAAGTGGAGGATTCTGCATTTGTTGCTCTAAAAATCTTGTTTGGTACAACGCTTTTTACAACATTCCAATGGATAATGCATGTATTAGAGGTCTATTTAAATGTGCACCTGGGTATGTCTGTCCTGTTTAGCATATAGGTCTCTCTCTTCTCTAACTCTTCTCTTTATAAGTTCCCCTATAAACTAAATATGTACAAAAAGTAACCAAAGCCTAATTTATTAATATGCAATTACAGTTTTAGCATATAATTTTTGTCATTTTTTATATTTACTATAATATGGGTTTATGGAGACTTTAATGCACTATGCTGTATACAGAAATGCTTTAAAATACATTATACATATTACTGTAGATCCCTGACACGCAAAGATTCGTGCTAACAAATATCGCATAAACTGTATATTTAGTTTTTTTTATTTAATGTGTTTCCTTTTTCTGGAGTTACACTTTTGGTGCATATGGTCTCTTGGCAACCACTCACCCCCTTTGTTCTTTGGGGAAAGATGTAGTAGAGATATGAAGGTGTGTGTGTGTGTGTGTGTGTGTGTGTGTGTGTGTTTGTGTGTGTGAGTTGCATTGAAAGGATGTGGCTCCAGGTATTCATGACAGCATTGGGATCTGTGACGGGGATTTCCACAGTGATTCTCCTCTGACATAGATCCGAGGATCAGGTGAAAGAGGACCATGATACTGGGTTGTGTCATCTTAACAGACCAGATTAGGTTACGATCATGTCTGTAAATGATGTCTCTTGGAAATAGGTGAATGCACTATATCTGGAGTGTGCAAAAAATAAAATAATAATAAAAATAATATGATAATATAGGCACTAAAAGTATTTTTTTTTTTCTGTTGGAAAAGTAAGAAACATATATACCAACTCTTCTTCACAATATTATATTCTAACATATATTCAGTGACCCTATGACTGACTTTTGGGTCATCACTCACCATTTGGGAATGACTGGTCCACTGTGGTCATAAATTGAGACTGGAATCTATTTTAGATCATCACAAAAATTATGAATATTCAGGTAATACAGTAATTCAGATGTGTTGGGAGTAATGGATACTGGAGTGCCATTATCACAGAAGGTCAGATGCAGTCGTGTCACACCGGCCTTGTTTGGTTTATTTTTTATGAATCAAAAAATGATTGATCCCGGTATTGCACTGATGATTTGGTTTTGTGAGTGCTATGTGTCAGAGAAGCACTGACATTGATGAGAGCAAACTGGATGGAGGCAGTGTCCGGTCAGAGGCCTCATCATTCCAACTGTAGTGCTTTTGATCCTTCCTCCGTCTTACTGTGTCCAAACGGAGATGACACATGACGCGCTCACTTTGACCCCTCCCTTACCCGGTGCTAACCTGACATATTTGTTACTTCGCTTCTCTCTCTGTGATAAGAATATTGGAAGAAACTCTGTAGAGGTCAGAATATGAAATCATTGTCTACTTCTTACTTATTCTGCTTGAAGTTTATACCAGCATCATTGGATGGCCACACTCGGTGGTCCGTTAGTTGCAGGGCTGACACAGTGACATACACACAAGACAACTGTTCAATCTGCAATGATATGAGAACTTCAGGTCTTTTTCTATCTATAAAAGCCAGCTGTGATTCTTGATATATAATTAATGCTGGTAATGCACATACAGTACATTATCAAATTGTCCCACAGACATCTATACTATGACCAGAAAAACACAATCAGCAACATTTCTTCAAAAAGCCAGAGGTCTTTCTGGTTAATCAAATTAAAATGTATTGCTCACAGACTTCCCAGAGTTAATAATTTAATAATAAAAATGACTAAAAGTGACTATCTGACCTGTTCTATGATGTAAAGTAGGTCTGTAGAAGCCAAGGGAGGGACTAAAGTAAGACTATACTCTTATTAGTCAAAGTGGTATCCTACAAAGTCTGATCTGGCTGGAGAGTCCAGGGGAGGGACTAATGTAAAATAATAATTTATATCATAGAACTGGGTCAGATAAGCATGTTTTAGGGAAATTTACAAACTACACATTTACCCTCTTAGCTCATATTAACTGTGGTATTAACAAAGCTATGCATGAAGTTCTGTGTGTGTCACCCGTCACGCTCAGGAGTCAGAGGTCACCCTTGTATTACCGTGGAAGGAAAGGAAATAGGTGACATCCGATCTAGGTGAAGTCACTGAGTGAGACTTGGAGGCCGTTGTGGCAGAGACAGGGTGTGACATATAGAAGGAGAATTGATGAGCTTGTGGCCAAATCTGTCTTGCGTCCGAACAATGTGACTGTGATAGAAGTATATCACCGTTACATAATACATACCTTAAACTTCCTGTGGCACAAGACAAACATAAAATATTTAAATGCAGGGCAGGGCAATAATTCCCCAAATGATTATTGCAATACTGACAAACACAATAGCTTTATTGCAAGAAATGTGAAATTATAGTCAAATGAAGTGTCTGGAGGCTTAAATCAAATTAATATGCATATGAATTTATTTAAAAATCTTCATTAAATGTTTGCCATAATTCAAAATTTAGACCTGGTTTAGTTCTGGCTTAGTTCTGGTCTAATTTCAGACTTGATGATCTGGTTCATGAATTAGAATACAGTGGTCTTGTAATGGCTTATATAGAAATAATGTTATGTAGTCAAATGAAGTAATTAAAGAGACCCTTGATACATTATTATTTTTTTGTCTGGTTTTTATGTTTCATTTTATAATAGAGAAATGTATTGAAAAAGCTTGAGAAAAAGCCTGATTTGAGCCCTTTAAAGGAGGTTATGACCTGTCACTGTGCACTGCAATGAAATGAGTAAACCCTGACTAATTCCAATATATTTGTCATCTCTTTTAATACAAGTCAATCATTTCAGGTATTCAGTTTCAACACAATCGTTTTTAGGGAAGCTCCTTCACTCATCATATTACCGAACACTTTTTTTGGCAAGAAGATGTTACTTAAGATGAGATCGTATCTAAAACCTCGGGGCCCCATCACTGGCACGGCTGTCTTTTCTCTGCAGATCTGGCGCCCATTGTGGATTTGAGCATTGAGTCTTGAATCTTTTGTTATTAAGATGAAACTAACCCCTCAAGTCGCAGCACGTCGAGTAAACAAAGCTAATAGAAAATCATGGGGATCTGATTAACCTGCTTGTTTGCATAAAAGATCATTAGCGGCAACAGTCATTTCTCATGCACACAGGCTAAGAATGTACACTGCCTGTTTACAAATAACAGCAAAACGGCCATTTATGGGAACAATGTTCGTTGGAAAAATGGCTCAACGTTTTGTGGCAATGTGTCTTCTATTGAGCTGTGTTTATGTGACTTAATACTAGACATGCTGAGATGAGTATGTTCAATATCTGTTTTTGGAAATTGCACTAATGATGCAATGGAAACTATTTTTAAAGTCATTTTGAACATTTCTTTATGCCAACAATGGGTCGTAAACTAGAGAACATTGAGTGCAAGATATGATTTGGTGAGGGGAAAAAAAAACTGAATGTAAATTTGGACTCTAAAATCATAAATAAATCACCAAACAAACATGGTTTTTGACCTGACAGATGAGGAAGTGTCGACAGATGATTCCATTAGGAACATATTAAAAACACCTTGAGGAGAACAGTCAAAAAGGGAAATGGTGAATGTGCAAATAGATTTACAACAACACAGGCCTGACACATGTTTGTTTCCTATTTAGCTGTACTACAGTTCTATGTGTTGGTCTCTGGCCTTGCAGCTATACGGGAGCAGTGATTGTCCTGCATTGGTCCCAGGATCCCTATAGAGGCCCACCCTACAGGCATGCCCCAAACTTGGATGATGATGAGGAGCACAAGGGAACGAAGGCCTTTCACGATTGCCCAGGGGAACTCACACATGCACAACAATCCACAATAATGCACAAAATTGAGCATTTATTTATTTGCTGATTTTTTTTTTAGGATGTGACAAAAATCCACTACAGTCAGTGCACTGTGTTTTTGTTTTTGTTTTCTTTTTACATTTACCAGTTATTACTGTTAAACCCTGAACAATGACCAGTTAATCCAAGGGTTGAAATTTTAAGACACATTCTAACAAACAGTTTTTCACTCTCACATTAATTCACTGGGGCTATTTTGGATACCTTATATAAAATATTGCCTTATGAACAATGCAATAAGTGAGGCAATTGAAATGATTGTTACTTAGTCATGTTTGATAGGACATCTAATATAGGAATTAGTCATGCTCCTATTCACCCGTTTGTTTCTGTTTATGTACAAAAATGGATGAATTTAAAAAATGAACTGAACTGAACTAATGGTAAGGTTAGCTTTTCAACGTTTACAATGCAACAATGGATGCACAAAGCCAGACCTACCGTATGATCACACACAGTCAGCAGGTGTACGCACTAACACACAACACAAAAACACAACAAAAACACACACTGGCACCATATCAAAAGTACAGTACAAGTCAACTCACTGCCTCTTCTCTGGCACGACATCTCTCCACCACTTCAAACAGACTTCACTTTCCTCCCCAAAATAAACCCTTGTAACCAATCAATATGTTTGCTCTTTGGTTCATATTTAATCTTTATTTACTCATATGTCACAACAGCGCTGACATCTCTTTTACACCGGCCAAGAAGGGCCCTACTACGAAGCAAGGATGAATGGAAACAATAGAGAGGACTCATGCAAACATATGCTGCTTTAGAAGGAACAGATGATGGCTGTGTGTAATGTTTAGTAACGTTAAGATTGTAATCCTTAATATTCTGTTTTGTTTACATTGACATATACACCCGCATACAGATGCATACAGCTTTCTTACTGCTTCTCTACATCTGCGTGATGTATAATAAATGATGTACAAGTCATATATATATATATTCTCTCACACACCTTGTATTTAATTGTTGCCCAAAGCCTGGATATAACTAACAAAAAGGTGGAGCTCTCTGGGACCAATTTTTGGATGTTTCCAACAAAACCTAGAAGAATAAAGAGTCGTCTGCTACAATAAAAGAGCTTAATCCTGCCCAGCACTAACTAGCTCTTCTAAGAATACACCTCTCACCTTCGAGTTGGTTAACTAGCCATCACTGTTGCCTGTTGGCTACACACCTGCCCCAACAGCACCTAAAGGCAGAGGTAGGCCCCAGAGAGCTGCACATATGCATAAACCTGTGTTTGTGTGCACACTAACCCCCCACCAGCACAGGCACACATGGATAAGCACAATTATGAACATCTACACTCACTGACGGACTGTCCTTTGTCAGAACGCTGGCAATTACTGTTAACAAATACACACTGGGTGCTAAAATAAATGAGTAATATTAGGAATATGCACTCATCATTTCAAGTCAATTTCCTGTTGCTAATGAGATTAGAAACAATGCTGTCAGTCAAGAAACAGTGGCACACCATTGTGTTATTTTCTTTCTCCAAGTAATCAAGCCATTGGTTTAATAATTATAAAAATCGCGGGATATGGAAGCACTGTTTAATTACATTTTGAATATCATGGAGTTTTAGTCACTCGGAAATGTCATTTCATATGATATTGCATTAATAATAACAGCAAATGAGGTACATAATATGAAATTATAATTTCTCTGTGGGTATGACAAGAGAATAGGATAATAACCACTGCACAAATAAACAGTTTTAATTGTTATGATGAGAATTACACCCGGTAAGGCAGCCACAGTAATGAAGTTATTTTGAGACAAATCTTTTTAGGTGTTAGCTCTCAGGTACACACATGACCCCCCCCGTCTCCTGCCTCGGCCCCCTCCCCCAGTGAGGACTGTCAGTGATGATGGCGGTGGTGACCAGAAGAGGGCAGGCATACAGTATTTAATCACATATCCACAAATACACCCACTCTATCTACGGTCTATTCCTCCTCCCATCTTTGTTACCGCTCATACTGACAGTCAAGAGCAGTTCTGACCACACCCACCATCTTACACTCAACCAATATCTCTGGCCTCCACATGGTGACTACTAGCAGACATCATATAGAGTTTGTATATATTTTTGGCTAAACAATATTTATAATTGCAATTTGTGTATATGGGTTTAAACATAGATTAGAAGAGATTTGGCATTATTATATAAGTGTAGATGTTATTCTACACACGCTATGCATTTTGTATAGAGGCATATGAAAGATTACTGCATAAATGGTCAATGAATCACAGTTTCAGAGGCACTCATGCTTTTGCTCATCCAGGAAAAGGACGGTGGAGAATCAGCCCTGGACAGTCTCACATATCGATTCAGACTCCTCCTTGTTTATCGGCTCTATCTGACCAGACACAGCCACAACAATATAGTCTCCTCTCTCTCTTCTTTCGTCTCCATGTTGAAACCTCCCTCTGGTATATTTTACATGGAGGAAGCCCCGGGCCTTACACACACCGCACTCTTCTTCATGCCCCCTTCCCTGCTTGGTGCTAATGAGTCAGTGGTGCTAACAGCGCGGGGGCTAGCTAGCATGCTGATGAAATGTAAATGGGCAGTAATGAGCACAATCACAGTCACTTGGGGGGACTCAGCTATAGCCTAGAACACTGTCCCTATACCTACCTCCATGCGGCCGATGCTGATGGACAGGGGCTGGTCCCAGGGTGGGCATTTGATTGACAGGGCCTAGCTCCAGTGTCGCAGGGGTACCCCAATGGGCGACTGGAGTGGCCCTTTGTGAATGACCGCAGGGACAGGGATCGTGGAGGCAGATAGGGCCTCCCCGCCTGTTCAGAACTCGTCCATTAATTACACCAAACCCTTAGAGGAAATTATCAGTCAAATTTAATAAAGGACAGAATGGCGGACCTTCTATCTGGACACACGTGTGCTGGTGTTGTGAAGAAGGAAGGCTCCTCGTCATCAAATACTTCATGACAACTCAGTGATTAGAAGACAAAGCATAAGATTTCAATTCAATTTGAGTTTTAGTATGTTTGTGCCTTTTACAATCGACTGCATTCTTCATTATGGGGGTGCAGGGGGGCGGCAGTGGTGCAGTGGGTAGGCCCTCGCCCTACAACCAGAGGGTCGGTGGTTCGAGTCCCCGTCCAAGCACACGCTGTCACTGTGTGTGCCTATGAATTAATGTGGCCAGGTCGCCATTGTAAATGAGAATTGGTTCTCAATTGGTTTTACTGGTTAAATAAAATTATTCACTTCACTGTCACATACTGGTGGTTGTAAGTTACCCCTGTAGCCACAGCTGCCCTGGAGCAGAATGATCAACAAGAGGCACCACCATACACACTCAAACTCAAATAAGGAACATGGGCAATAGGATGTCTTGCCTTTGGAGACAATAGGGGCTGTTGGGGGTTGAACCTTTCGGTTAGGACAGGACTGAACCACTGCCACCTCACTTCAGGCTATTTTAGAGGAAGTGTATCTGCACAAACATATAAAGAGGGATTGCTTTAAGCTTGATTGTCACTCCTCATCAAACAACCCCACTACTATCTGACACTTAAGGTCAATGATTAAATGACCAAGAAGCAGGTTTACTGTGGGGGCACTAAATTGTCACACTCTGGGCACTATAGATGCCACAGTGGATGTCATCTCTCTTCAATTAGCAGAGTGGGAGTGAGCATTAATTGGATGATTCATGACGGGCCGTAAATGATGATTCTCCAAATGGAAGTTTGATGACATCTGAGAGGATTTATTCACATCATTCTACTTTATGTTGTATTAAAGACACAATGATCAATCAGGTTTTTGTTTTATCAGTGAAATTTATCTGGGACTATTATGAAACAGCATGTTGTGTTATGATGTCATAATTAATGCATTCGTTTAGTGATCAATCTCCTCTGCCTCGGTTTGATTTGTTTTTGCCTTTCATTTTTAAAACCACTTAACAATGTCTTCTGGAAATAATCAATTTTCTATGTTAGCTTGTATTATATTTGGTGTAAAATAAACCCTTGGCTAGATCAGGGTTAGTATTCATTAATTTACTAAAAGGCTAACTGTAAAAAACTAATATTTTCTGACATTGTGTAGGGCGGCAGTGGCGCAGTGGGGTAGGCGCTCGTCCTTCAACCAGAGGGTCGGTGGTTCGAGTCCCCGTCCGAGCGCACACTGTCGTTGTGTCCCTGAGCAAGACACTTAACCCACATTGCCTATGAATGAATGTGGTTGTGTGATTGGTGTTTGGTGGTGG
>JAVQKC010137863.1:0-11976 GCA_036025475.1 Philypnodon macrostomus
ACATACATACATACATACATACATACATACATACATACATACATACATACATACATACATACATACATACATACATACATACATACATACATACATACATGCACGCACACACACATACACACATACACTTGTAAAATACTGATATTTAGGGTTTCCTTTGGTTTATCTGTTATTTAACAGTTTTTAGGTAAAGGCTCTTTCCGGGGTGCAGGCAGAAGAGTACCCTACTGTCAAGTGACGGTAACAAAAAGGACCTTGAAACAAAATGTCTAAATCAGCCTGATCCAACACAAAGATCATAAACTATATAGTAGCTCTCTTCAATCCATATAATTCATAATCTAACTTTAATTTGACATTATATTTGAAGCATAACTTTTGTTAGTTAATATGTAATTAATCATCAAGTGAAATCTGTTTTGCATTTAAATCTAGGCCTTTACCTAAGTAAAACTAATGCTTTCTCTGCTATAGAATTTGGGTCTCTTCTTCTTTATTCCAATGAATGAGCATGTTTGCTGATCATGGTCCCTGTCTTTTCTTTCTGTATATATTGTTTTAAATTGTTTTATTCATTTAATTCTGTTTTGTCTTTGGCAGGACATGTTGATGCAGCTAGCTAAAGCTGTGGCTAATGCTGCTGCAGCTCTTGTGCTTAAAGCTAAGAATGTGGCTCAGAAAACAGAAGACTCGGCTCAACAAAACCGGGTTATCGCTGCTGCCACTCAGTGTGCCCTCTCCACATCTCAGCTTGTGGCCTGTACAAGGGTTAGTCAAATTGAGCTGATTGGAGTTTGAGACAATAAATTTTGTACCCAGAAATGTGTGCATGACTTTATTTTGCTTTTGTTTGCAGGTTGTTGCACCCACTATCAGCTCACCAGTGTGTCAGGAGCAGCTGATTGAGGCAGGAAAGCTGGTGGCCAAATCTGTAGAGGGATGTGTTGATGCCTCACAAGGTGCCACCAACGATGAGGGCCTCCTCAAACAGGTGGGTGCAGCGGCCACAGGTGTGACGCACGCCCTCAATGAGCTGTTGCAGCACATTAAGCAGTACGCCAGCGGAGGTCATCCTATTGGCCGACATGGAGAAGCTACAGATCGCATTCTGGATGTCACAGAAAACATTTTCAGCTCAATGGGTGATGCTGGTATGTTGGCTATTAATTGTATAATGTTAAGCTTTGTGTTATAATATTTGTTTATTTAAGTATTATTGATTATAGTAATACAAATAGTTCCCAGATTGATTAGATTTTTTTTCTTTCACCAGGTGAGATGGTTCGCCAGGCTCGGATCCTTGCCCAGGCCACTTCTGATTTAGTTAATGCTATAAAGATGGATGCTGAAGGCGAGTCTGACCTGGAGAACTCGCGTAAGCTCCTGTCGGCCGCCAAGCTTCTGGCCGATGCCACAGCCAAGATGGTGGAAGCTGCTAAGGTGGGCTTTCCCCTTTACGGTGTCTTTCTGTTTATATGTAAATTATGACTAAATGCAAGTTATTAAGATTTAGTGTTAATATATGCTACCCATCAAATGCAAAAATCTAAGAATCAGACAGTGTAGTGTCTTTAGAGATCTAAGATTTATTTTGTGTTCACTACTCTAGGGCGCTGCAGCAAACCCCGACAGTGAAGAACAACAGCAGAAGTTACGAGAAGCAGCTGAAGGACTGCGCATGGCCACTAACGCTGCAGCACAAAACGCCATTAAGAAACGTCTGATAAACAAGCTGGAGGTATAACATGCAAATCTGTACAATTAAGTTCAAGTAAAATTATCTTTGAAACCTAAACTAACTAAACTGGATTTCCTTCAGAATGCAGCAAAGCAAGCAGCTGCAGCTGCCACTCAGACAATTGCTGCTGCTCAACATGCCGCCTCATCCAACAAGAACCTGGCTGCTCAACAGCAACTGGTTCAGAGCTGCAAGGTAAATGCACACTGAGATATAGTTGGGTATTCAAATCTAACAGACAAAGTGAAAACTAAACATTGTAAATTGAATCTCTTTGATATGCATTTCCCTGGTTAATCTGAACTACTTGCATGATTTAACTTTCCTTTTATGTTCTAATTGTATATACTGACACCTGTAATTGGATAGATTTACAGATCTAAAAATGAACTGATGTGTTTTATGTTGGATGTCTTTAGGTGGTGGCTGACCAGATCCCTCAGTTAGTCCAGGGTGTACGAGGAAGCCAGTCTCAGCCTGATAGTCCAAGTGCTCAGCTTGCCCTTATCAGTGCTAGCCAAAACTTCCTACAGGTAACTCTCACACTAACAGCACTTATGGGTGTTGCTTGAGACTTAAGATATTTAATTTCTTGCAGCCTGGTGCTAAAATGGTTACAGCATCTAAAGCCACAGTTCCTACCATCAGTGATCAGGCCTCAGCCATGCAACTGAGCCAGTGTGCCAAAAACCTGGCCAGTGCTCTAGCTGAAATGCGCACTGCCTCACAGAAGGTATAACTTTAAACATTATAATGCTGTTAAATAAATGCTGTTTCTATCATTTGTACGTGTGGTAATTTTAACATGGTGCAGGCTCAGGAAGCATGTGGTCCACTGGAGATAGACAACGCTCTTTCAATGATCCGAGATCTAGAGAAGGACATCCAGGAAGCTAAGACTTCAGCAGAGGAAGGCAAACTCAAGCCACTGCCCGGGGAAACGGTGAGGCTCATGCACATCTATTGTATATGCTGTGCATTTTACAGATTTTCAAATAATAGTTTTTTTTCTGGCAGGATCACAATTTAATTTTGATTTCTTTATATTTTTCAGCTGGAGAAGTGTTCTCAGGATCTTGGTACCAGCACAAAGGCTGTGAGCTCAGCCATCGCTCAGCTTCTGAGTGAAGCCACCCAGGGCAACGAGAACTACACAGGTGGGTGTCACAGTCTAGAAACACAGGTGTTGAATGTCTATATTATCTACCACTTTTATTTTTGAATATAGGTATGGCTGCCAGGGATGTGGCACAGGCTCTTAAGTCTCTAGCCTCCGCTGCCCGAGGTGTGGCTGCAAACACAACAGACTTACCTGCTCGTGGTGCAATGCTGGACTGCGCTGGAGATGTGATGGACAAGTCGGGCAATCTCATCGAAGAGACCAAGAGGGCTATTGCCAAACCAGGAGACGCAGAGAGTCAGCAGAGGCTGGCTCAGGTCAGACACTCTCAGCGGCTGGAGCTGCTTATTAATGATTTTGAGGTTCCCTGTGAGTTGACTTCAGTAACTGAACTGTAAACCTTGTGTGTGCAGGTTGCTAAGGCAGTGTCTCAAGCTCTGAACAGATGTGTGAACTGCCTTCCAGGCCAGAGGGATGTGGATAATGCCATCCGAACAGTGGGCGAAGCCAGCAAGACTCTATTGTCTGATTCTGTTAGTATTATTACTTATTCACAAATAGCCAGAGCCTAATTTTTGTCTATGGTTACTTCACACTGCTCTTGAGTTACTTGTGTTGGTTTAAATATATTTTGGGACTAATAATAAAATTGTTGTTGGCTATATAGTTGAATATGTATCTATTGTTTATCTGTAGTTCCCATCAAGTGGAAGGCCTTTCCAGGAGCTTCAGGCTCATCTGAATGAGGTGGCAGCTGGGTTGAACCAGTCGGCCAATGAGGTGGTCCAGTCCTCCAGAGGAACCACCCAGGACCTGGCCAGAGCTACGGGCAAGTTTGGAAAAGACTTCAGCAACTTCCTTGAGGCTGGTGTTGACATGGCTGGAACATCTCAGGTCTGTAAAGTTATGAATATAAATAACTCCGCAAAACATTGTCCTACTGTGTTTAAGAAATATATTGGTTTTGTGTTTTTTTTGCAGTCAAAAGAAGACCAAACTCAGGTGGTGTCCAACCTGAAGACTATCTCAATGTCATCGAGTAAGCTTCTGCTGGCAGCTAAGGCCCTCTCCACTGATCCTAACTCCCCTAACCTCAAGAACCAGCTTGCAGCTGCCGCAAGGTAAGACAATGCTCACATTTTGTTTTTGTTTTGTTTGATGTTTTTTTAATTTATTTTTCTGTGCTTGTTTGTCCACAGGGCAGTTACAGACAGTATCAACCAGCTCATCACAATGTGTACTCAACAGGCACCAGGTCAGAAGGAGTGTGACAATGCTCTTAGAGAGCTTGAGGTAATCTTATGACACATAATCTTATATGAAACATTATTGCAAAACTACAAGTTATATTGTGATGAAGTTAAAGTTTAGAAGATTCTGTAACATGTTTGTATTTAGTCTGTTAAAGGGATGCTTGAGAACCCAACTGAAGCTGTCAGTGATATGTCCTACTTTGATTGCATTGACAGTGTCATGGAAAACTCTAAGGTATGACATGATTTCCTGTTATGTTTATGTAATGTGCAATCATTGTACCGTGTACTATATGTGCATTTTTACCTATGTAACAAACAATTAATCTCAAAAGCGTTTTTTTGTAAATAAAGGTTGCATAAAGGAAAACATACTTACTCTTGTTTCTCATTTCAAAGGTACTTGGTGAGTCCATGGCGGGTATTTCGCACAATGCCAAGAACTCCAACTTACCTGAGTTTGGTGACTCAGTCAGTTCTGGCTCCAAGGCATTGTGTGGCTTGACAGAGGCTGCGGCACAGGTACAGAAAACCTTTATTTCCCATTCAGAACAAGATCATATTTGGGATAGGTAGCTAATCTAATTCTCTTTCAGGCTGCCTATCTGGTAGGAGTGTCTGATCCCAACAGTACCGCTGGTCAGAAGGGTTTGGTGGATCCTGCTCAGTTTGCTAAAGCTAACCAATCTATCCAGATGGCATGTCAAAATCTGGTAGACCCCGCTTGTACTCAGTCCCAGGTATTCACCTTTTCTCATTTGTGTATACTGAAAATACATTGAACTACATTTGTATTACTTATTACTTGTTATACTAGGTGCTCTCTGCTGCTACAATTGTGGCCAAACATACTTCTGCATTGTGTAACGCCTGCCGTCTGGCCTCATCCAAAACACCCAACCCTGTCGCCAAGAGGCAGTTTGTACAGTCAGCCAAAGAAGTGGCCAACACCACTGCCAACCTGGTCAAGTCCATTAAGGTTAGTAGTTTTAGTTCCTATCCTTTGAACATAATCTTAGCTGTATCTTTAGTAATGTCTCCGCGTACTTTTGTCCTGTATACTCACTGTATTGGTGTTTGTTGTTTTTTGCACAGGCTTTGGACGGAGCCTTTAACCAGGAGAACAGAGAGAAGTGTAAGGCTGCTACTGGTCCACTCATAGAAGCTGTGGACAACCTCACAGCCTTTGCCTCAAACCCTGAGTTTGCCAGCATTCCTGCTCAAATTAGCCCTGAGGTATGTTCAAACCCCTACATGCACTCAAAACATCAAGTCTAAGTGTACATTAATATGTTTTATGTTTGAACCATTTTTTTATCTAAGGGTCATGCTGCCATGGAGCCCATTGTTGCAGCAGCTCAGACTATGCTGGAGAGCTCGACAGGTCTGATTGAGACGGCACGCTCTCTGGCCGTCAACCCTAAAGACCCGCCCAAATGGTCAGTGTTGGCGGGTCATTCGAGGACTGTGTCAGACTCCATTAAGAAGCTCATTACTAACATGAGGTATGACTGTTATGACTTGGCCATACAGCCGCAATAAAAGAGAAGGGGGACACGGACGAAAAGTTTAGTCAAATAGAGCACTTACTGTACTTTACTGTATTTTCTGGTATGTGCAGAGATAAAGCACCTGGTCAAAGAGAATGTGATGACGCTATTGAAGCGCTCAACAACTGTATCCGTGAAGTGGACCAAGCCTCTTTGGCTGCTATAAGTCAGCACCTTACGCCACGGGATGACATCTCCATGGAGGCAAGTTCTTCACTGTTTAATACTCATATCTATTCTATTTATATTATATCTCTAATCTTTCCAGGTTCACTTGGTGATAACAAATAATGAAACATATGTCGCATACATTTCTCAAATATTTCCATAATTTATTACATATTGGTTATCCATGTATATAATATTTTTGCGCTGCTATTATTTTATGCTAGAGCATTGTCTGATATTTTATGTATATGGTATGTAAATGTGATTTATTATTGTACTTGTGTTGTAGACTCTTCATGAGCAGATGGCAGCTTCAGTTCATGAAATTAGTAATTTGATTGAGCCTGTAGCTGTAGCCGCCCGATCAGAAGCCTCTCAGCTTGGTCACAAGGTAATAAAAAAGTCTCTTGTGTCGTTACAGTTACATGGTTCTGATAACCCCCTTTTTTTTTTTTTTTTTTACTTACAACAGGTGTCTCAAATGGCCAGCTACTTTGAGCCCCTGATCGTAGCGGCCATTGGCACAGCCTCAAAGATTGTCAGCAGTCAACAGCAGATGGCTGTTTTAGACCAGACTAAAACCTTGGCAGAGTCAGCCCTGCAGATGCTGTACACTGCAAAAGAGGCTGGAGGAAACCCTAAGGTATTATACAAAGAAAAACTGATGGAGTTAAAGATTAGTGGTGGTTTTGTCAGGTCTGTTGTCATGTCACACATTTGTGCATGTTTCTTCTTTAGGCTGCACATATGCAGGAGGCTCTCGAGGAGTCTGTGCAGATGATGAAAGAAGCAGTGGACGACCTTGGTGCCACTCTGGCTGAGGCAGCCAGTGCGGCCGGTGCCGTGGGTGGTATGGTGAACTCTATTAGTAATTCCATTAATAAAATGCAAGAAACTCCTGCACTTGAACCTGACGGCACATTTGTGGACTACCAGACAACAATGGTTAAAACAGCCAAAGCTATTGCTGTCACTGTGCAGGAGATGGTAGGTAGTCACTATAGTGCACTTGTATCTAGTGTTTATTGACACTATGATTTATATTGTCACTCTTGTCTCTCCAGGTGACAAAGTCTAACACCAATCCAGATGACTTGGGAGGATTGGCCAACCAGTTAACCAATGAATTTGGCAATCTGGCTACTGAAGCTAAATATGCTGCTGTCACAGCAGAGAGCGATGAAGTAAAGAAATTAGTCCATTGTTTGTAAAGAGTTTTTGTTTGTCCTATTATTCACAATTTCACTTCTTTTCTTTTTTATTTAGATTGGTTCTCAGATTAAGAAGCAGGTGGGCGAGCTGGGTTACAGTTGCACAGGTCTGGTGACCAAAGCAGGAGCTCTACAGTGCAGCCCCAGTGACTCTTTTACCAAGAAAGAGCTCATTGAATGTGCACGCAAAGTTTCTGAGAAGGTCAAGCAACTTACTTAACATACATTATTTGATTTATTCCAATTCTTTTTTATTAATTTGATTTGACTTTTTCACAGGTGTCCCATGTGTTAGCAGCTCTACAGGCCGGTAACCGGGGCACTCAGGCTTGTATCACAGCCGCCAGCGCAGTGTCAGGGATCATTGCAGACCTGGACACCACCATCATGTTTGCCACTGCGGGCACTTTGAACAGAGAGAACGATGAGACCTTTGCTGACCACAGGTGCTGTTGTAGAGAAACCTAGGATTTAAAACAAAAGACAAAAGGTTCTGATGATGTTTTGACCTTTCTATGTCTAGAGAGTGCATCTTGAAGACGGCCAAAGCTCTGGTAGAAGACACCAAACTACTGGTGTCTGGAGCGGGTGCCAGTCAGGAGAAGCTGGCTCAGGCGGCACAGTCCTCAGTGACCACCATCACTAAACTGGCAGATGTGGTTAAACTTGGTGCTGCCAGCCTGGGCTCTGAAGATCCAGAGACTCAAGTATGACAACAACTCAGCTACACCTTTCATAGACTGAACATTGCTTATGAAATATATTCTTTACATTTGACAATAATACACTTTAATATTTGATAACATTCTAATGTGATCTGCAGGTCGTTCTGATTAATGCTGTCAAAGATGTGGCTAAAGCTCTTGGTAATCTTATCAGTGCAACAAAGGCAGCTGCAGGCAAACCTCATGATGACCCCAGCATGCTTCAGCTCAAGAACTCTGCAAAGGTACAACCCAACTAAACATAATATACATTGGATTGTAATAAATACTATATACTGTTTTTACTGGGCTTTTTAGGTGATGGTTACCAATGTAACATCACTCCTGAAGACTGTAAAGGCTGTGGAGGATGAAGCAACTAAGGGTACAAGAGCATTAGAGGCTACCATTGAACATATCAAGCAAGAGCTGGCTGTAAGTAACTGTAATATGGTGCAGCATTTTCTTAATGCATTTTGAGTTAACACCGTAAAAAAAAACTGAATTGTTATCTCTTTGACTGATGTACGTGTTTTAAATAGGTGTTTCGCAGCTCTGATCCACCTGCAAAAACAACAACACCTGAAGAGTTCATTCGTATGACTAAAGGAATCACCATGGCAACAGCAAAGGCAGTGGCCGCTGGAAACTCGTGTCGTCAGGAGGACATTATTGCCACAGCTAACCTGAGTCGAAGAGCCATCGCTGAAATGCTGCACTCCTGCAAGGTACACAGAAATTAAATTAACTGGATTTGTAGACCTCATACACTAAATCATAACATGTATTAACATTGTACATTTACTTGTACCCTATAGTCATAACTGTACTTTTGTTGTACTTTTAGCAAGCCGCTTACCATCCAGAGGTCAGCAAGGAGGTGCAGATGCGAGCTCTACGATACGGCAATGAATGTTCCACTGGATATTTGGGGCTCTTGGAACATGTGCTTGTGGTAGGACAATATTTATAATACTCCTTTATATACTTTATCACATTATACCAGACCTCTCTATACTTTTCATTACTTCACTTCACCAGTTTTCTTTCTTTCCTCTTCTGCCCTTTTTTAACGATACAATAAAAATGTGACTCACTGATGTTGGTGCAAGCCGGTGAGTACACTATCACTGCCGAACTGCAAGTGTGCAGTGTAGTGGAGTGATTGCTTCCTCATCAACTAAACTGTAAAGTATACTTTCAGTGCTCCCTTTCTAAATAATAAAAATGAGCAGTTTACATGCTTAGGCTTAAATAGGCACCTTGTGTTTTGTGCGTTGAGTGTGAATCTTACAAAACGAGCTCACAGTGCTCGCCCCAGCATTGTCACATTGTCACAACATTGTCCTGTCCATAGCCAAAAAGACATACAAATATCTACGAAAAAAGGTTAAATGATTATGCCATGTTTATATGCTATAATCTAAATTGCTTATATAATGCATGGATTCTTTCTAATTCTAATTCAAACTTGACTATCTCCTTGCTGCAGTAAATCATGTGGTAAGTACGCACACTGGTGTAGAGAGATTTCTGTGTATTTGTGTGTTAGTGTCTGGCTTGTTGCATGCGTTCTTGTCCCGTTACGTCCTGAACCATATCTTTTCATGAATAAACCTCAGCATGGCGTTAGTGGGCCTGCTAATGCCCTGCAGCTGTCACTCTCTAGTCCTCCAACCTGAACACTGCATATCTACCGAGGACACTCTGAGGTCATGGGCCAACATACAAACTGTGATTTAATTAAAGAGCACACCACAAAGATTAGCATTGAAATTATCAACCGATTATGTGATTATGTCAATATGTTACGTAATATTAAATATAATATCAATATGTTTTTTGATGATGTATCTTCTGAATAATCAGTTTCAGTTTTATCAGTTTTATTTAGGCATATTTCACTTTGTGTTTTCAAAGTCTACAGGTAGCTAATGTGGTGATTGATTAATTTCTATATATGATTATTACAGATCATCCAAAAGCCC
The DNA here is from genome assembly GCA_036025475.1 of Philypnodon macrostomus. NCBI lineage: Eukaryota > Metazoa > Chordata > Actinopteri > Gobiiformes > Eleotridae > Philypnodon > Philypnodon macrostomus. Next base: position 9,733 of record JAVQKC010137863.1, read on the forward strand.
ACACATGATCTGAAGCAGCAACTGGCCAACTACTCAAAGAAGGTGGCAAACTCCGTCACAGAGCTCATCCAGGCCGCTGAGGCTATGAAAGGTATCTCACTTCATATTATTTCTCTAATTTAAGTTGAAAACCAAAAGTTTGATTCAGATTTGGACTGTAAGGACTGGACTAGTATGTAGTTGGGACCACTCAAGACAAATACATAATAACTCATGGTGTGGTCCTATTTAGAGGCATACTATAGATGCGAATGACTCTTGACAGTAACTTGAACATGGATTAAGCATATCCCTGGTAGACCTCTAGTGTTTCAGACAGCGCTGTTGTGAGGTCTCCCTCTTCAGGCTAAAGTATCACATACCTGAGGTGATTCAAGAGATGATCATATGTTGAGTGGAGGCAGGAAATTCCCTCTCGCCTCAAGAGGAGTCCCTGCTCAGTTTTAGAGACATTATCTGTAACTGAGACCTGCTGCCGCAACTGTAGGCCCATGACGTGCGGAGATCAACCAGCTCTAAAGTCTGATGGGAATTACATAGTTTCTGTTAACTTTTTCTACGGAGAAAAAGAAAAAGTTAAGTCCTTTGTGTGTATTCAGTTGAAACACAAACGCAATACTGCATTCTGTATCATGTATACAGTATATGTTAGTACTGAGTCTCAGTATAATAATAATAATAATAATAATCAATAATAATTAATAATCATCAAAGATGCTTTACAATGACATTATTCATTCACTCCATACACTGGTGGTGGTAAGCTACATGTGTAGCCACAGCTCCCCTGTGGCAGTCTGACGGGAGTGTGGCTGCCAATTTCGGCCCCTCCAAACACCACCATGTGGGTTAAGTGTCTTGCCCAGGGACACAACAACAGCATGCGCATATTTGAGGTAACTTACATTGATTTTGTGTTTTCTGCTTTGTTGACTTCAGGCACTGAGTGGGTGGATCCTACGGATCCTACTGTAATTGCAGAGAATGAGCTTCTGGGGGCAGCCGCAGCGATTGAAGCAGCTGCCAAGAAACTGGAGCAGCTGAGGCCAAGGACCAAACCCAAGGTCATAGAGCGTTTTACAAAGCAGCAGAGCTCACAGTGAGCATTTTAACCCCAGCACTGGGTCAAAATGCAGAGTGTCTGAGGGTGTCACCTCGAGATAAACTGTTCCTGTCTTTACCCACTTAGCCTAAATAACACATTCGCACAGTAAATAGTGTCTCCTTTTACCTTTACAAACAGGAGGCAGATGAGAGCTTGAACTTTGAGGAACAGATTCTTGAAGCGGCCAAGTCTATCGCAGCTGCCACCAGTGCTCTTGTCAAAGCTGCCTCAGCCGCGCAAAGGGAGCTGGTGGCACAAGGAAAGGTATGTCTTCATCACCTTGCACTAAAATGTCACAGCACTTCATAAAGTAATCTTTCATTCACATCCATTCAGAACGTTGTATTCAAATATTTAATATGTAGTAAGGTTTTAAACTTGCAATTCAGACGTTTTAGGATTTTCATTTACAACTGTTAATTACACAAACACTATTTGTGTTCATTTGTGTTTATTACATCCTTATTGCTTTGTCTTTACACACTTGTGCTTCCATGTTTTGCAGGTGGGAGCAATTCCTGCCAATGCAGTGGATGATGGACAGTGGTCTCAAGGCCTCATATCAGCTGTAAGCCAGTTTATTATCAGGAGTAACTGTAAAACACTGAACATAAACAGAGAAACATCTGACTGATTTAAAACTAATTTAAATATTTAGGCCCGCATGGTTGCTGCAGCCACCAACAACCTGTGTGAGGCAGCCAACTCAGCCGTTCAAGGTCACGCCAGTGAGGAGAAGCTCATCTCTTCAGCCAAACAGGTGGCCGCCTCTACCGCTCAGCTCTTGGTGGCCTGCAAGGTCAAGGCTGACCAAGACTCCCAGACCATGAAGAGGCTGCAGGTGAGCACTGCATGTGACTGTTTATACAGGCTTTTTGATGCATTTTGTTTTGACTCTTGCTGCTATGGCAGGGATCATCAACTATCCTTGGCCACAGGCCAAAGGTCAAAGGATCACGGGTCAAACCCTTAACCCCCTCCCAGACCACTAAATGTATCAAAATGCTCAAAATGTAGGCTAATAGATACAGTGAAGAAAACAAGTATTTGAACACCTTGCTATTTTGCTATTTCTCCCACTTAGAAGTCATGGAGGGCTCTGGAATTTTCATCGTAGGTGCATGTCCACTGTGAGAGAG
>JAVQKC010137876.1:0-15315 GCA_036025475.1 Philypnodon macrostomus
TGTACTATTACTGCATGTTATTAGTACTTCATGAGTATCTTAGCGAGTCTAACGGTTCTTCCGATCCAAAGCATTTCATTGCATTTTTTTGACCCTGTGTTGAATGTGCGTATGACAAATAAACTGAAACCCGAGGTAATTAGCTGTGGTTCAAATCTTTAATGACTGTGAAATGTCCAGCGAAATAGAAAGTGTGAGCAGTAACTATAAGGATCTTAAAGACCTTGTGTTGTGGTCGTTTCTTGTGTCCCTTCGAGGACTTCTCAGGGCGCAGGAGGTGAGGAATGTGCCTAAAGCCTTCCTGAGCTGCTCCCTCTTTGACATATTCATACCTCCTGTCTGTCAAATGCTGCAGATGTGTGTGTTCTTTGTAATGCTGTCACAATTGAGTTTCCTGCAGCTATTGTCCAGTTATTACAACTTCTAACAAGGAGTGAATTAATGATGTTTATAATGGCACTGGTCTGGTCTCTAAAAACAACAAACGCAACCTGGCTTCATTGAAGAAAGCTCCAGGTTCCTGTTTCAATACAGCTGTATATATTATTTACTGATCACAGAAAATAATTATACTCCAAAGTGGTTGGCCAACTGCATTTTCTCAGTTGGTTTACCCACATCTCAAAAACATAAATGTGTTAGGTAAAATGGTGCCTTAGAATTGTGAATCTCTGTTTCTCATGAGAATCAATTAATTATTTGTTTGTATATTTATCATTTCAAATTAAGTCAAATTTGTGTGAAAACTGCACAATCCACACAGCAAGCAAATTTATGAAATCCAGGCTACTGACATTTAACAAGGCATTTTTCCAGTGACTCAGAAGCTGGCATTTTGAACCTCTAATTCTGCAAGATTATTTTTACATAATTGTATCATTCTGGACATATATATATGACATGTATCTTCTTTACTGCTGTGACAGGCCCAAGAAGCTCCAAAGGCTACCTGGGAGAGCGTATTCGATCTTGGGAAGGCCAGCGTGGGTTGTCCTTCCTTCAGAACATGGAGCTCAAGGGCGGAGAGCTGCTGGTGCCTCGAGCTGGACTTTATTACATCTACGCCCAAACATACTTCAAAATCCCATCTACAGGGGAGACAGAGGGGGACACCAAGGGAGGGGCGGGGGAGGCCAAGATGGAGGATGCAGCACAGCTTGTCCAGTATATCTACAAGAAGGTTCATTTTTCTGTTGTTAATTCATTAAAAAAGTCATTTATTAGGGATTTGTAAAGGGTTTTTATATACACCCACTGGCCACTTTATTAGGTAGACCTATTTACCTGCTTATTATAGCATATGAGCACATCACACCTAGTCAATACATTCTGTCACACACATATAAATAAATAAATCAGCCTGAATTTGCCACATTATTAGGGACTAGGTCTACTTAATAAAGTGGCCAGATTTAGTGTAACCATAGCAACTTATTTCCCACAGTTGGTTATTGTCAGTACACTCCCAGCTTCGAAGAGAGACGGGAGAAATGACACAGCTTTATGTATTACAGCTAAAGGGGCCAACAAAAACAGACATGTGTAATTACTGGAAGCCTACAAAAAAATACTGTTAACTGAAAGGCTGATTGAAATCTTCATCCAGTACATGAATCTCAGTATAGTTTCTGTTCCTTATTTATTTAACTAAATCTCTATGCAGGGAATTAATAACGTATAATTTTATATTATTTAAAAAACAAAATAGTAATGGGAGTTCTATATAACCTATGTCTGTATTCCCAATAAAATTACTACTGACAGGAAGTATACTTAGGGCTTCTGAAGAGTAGTTTCTCCCTTGTACACTGTACATTGTATACAAGCGATCTAATGCTTAGCTATCAGTTCTTACTCCATCATACTGCATTAGCGTAATGAGTATTAGGTACAAAGTCTAATAAAGTGGATCTCATTTTTCTTAATACTGTTTCGCATTGTTCTATATGTCCCACAGATGAGCTCTTATACAGTGCCCATTCTTTTGATGAAGTCCTCAAGGAGTGTGTGCTGGCCCCGGGGTCAGGAGCCTGGTCTGTTCTCCTTACATCAGGCCGGTACTGCCTTCCTCCAACCGGCCGATCGCCTCTTCATCAGCGTCAGCAATGCCAGCACGATGGAGATGGACGGGAGGGCCAGCTATTTCGGGGCCTTTCTTGTGGGATAGAAGCCGAAAGAAAAACACTGTGACTTCAAAATATATGGGTCAGAGCTGGCTCCACTACTGGACCGTGGGGATTTGCCTGATGACGGGGTGGTCAGTCCCAAAAGTGGTAGAAGATGTGGCAATTGGAAGCTGCTTTTGCAAGAATATGGAGATTTAAAATGGATTTAAATCAAACAGGAGCCAAAAGGGGGAGATTATGGATGTATATTCATGCAATAAGCAAACATACACTGGATATAGGTTTTCTTGCAAGACTGACAAAGGAAACTATAATGAGCCAACATAAACATGATAAGGGAGAGACTAAACGAGGACTTAACTAAGCAGTGGTCTGCATATCCAATCAAGACCCCAACAAGAGGACTAAAACAGGAATAAAACTGCTTCAAGACTTTTGTGTACCACTAGAAAGAGCCTGTGTGACACCCGTACCACAGCTTGAGAACCATTGCAGTATGTTATTATTCACAAAAGGGTCATTTATTGCTGGACGATAGATGCTTACTGAATGTTAGTATTTTTTAGTTTGTTGTATGTCTGTAATAAGGGAGCACAAGTGAATGCAAAACGGGTTATGTACTAAAGTAAGTGTTTTTGTATAGTTTGTGTACAAAGTTCAATATAATATATTTTTGTTGATAAAATAAACACATTTTTCTATTATGTGAAATGGGGTTCTCCCAAACTTTTGGCTAATGCTTTCAAAGCCATGCATTTATGTGTGTGAAAAACGTGCCTTAAATTATGTCCTCCTTGTGTTACCTTGGATTCTCCCTCCGCCAAAGATTTGTAAGAATTGACTATAATCTGACACTAGTGAGTCAGTGTGAGAGTGAACGATGACCCTCTGACTAACCATAGTATATCCGGCTAATAGTTGCAGGAATAAGCAACAGACCAGTCACACATAAACCCTCATAAGACAGTGAATTGTGTGCTTAGACAAAAAGACAACAAACTGAAAAAGTAAAAAACTATCTTTTAATTCATGTTGTAATACATGTTTCCATATTATGGCAGTGAATGTTTCAGCAATAAGTCATAAGTCACTCCTTACACAAGAGCTTTTACATAAAAAAAACAATACCAAAACTCAACCAGGGTTCAAGTAATGCCCAAAAGAAAGACATTTTGAAACATACACAAACAACTTACGTAGAGAGAGCGATATCTTCTGATCATACTGTACTGTAACCTGCCCACTACTTACTGGTCAAAGATGTGTCATTTTTTGGTCGCCGTTACTTCTGGACGAACAAAAGCTGAGACAGTAAACACAAAACACAGACAACACACAGCCTCATGTGGTTATAGGAGGTGCAACAGAATCGTAGTAAAACAAATAGAAATACAGTGGAAACCGATTATTGAACAATTGGTATCAAAAATAGTTTCTGAGTTGGTCGCATATCAGTTGGGACACTACAGGGTAAAGAGGGAAATGCACGCACAGTTAAATATATATTTTGTCATCACAACCTATGGCTTTCAGGTAATCTAAACACAGTCACGTACAATCCCATTATCAAAACTGAACAATGTTATTATATTGAAGACAATACTGTAAACATCGTGTGCACAAAGGCTGGGCAGCTCCTTGTTGGTGCTCCTATTGCTATGGTTAACTGATGGTGGTTGAGTAGCTTGTCCTTTGGCCAACTAAGATCTTACTATGTACCTTCCCACCATTGACGATACAGTAAGTCTTGAGAAAAAGACGGGAGCCAGCCAAGTGCTTCTTTGAACATTACCTTGCTGCTTACACGTTGCCTACGTCAGTCAAGTCGTTAAGACAAATTCGATCAGCCGACAGTACTTGGAGTCAATGATATAAAAGTCATACAGTCTTGTGCGTGTGAAAAACATGTCTATAGATTATTCACAAGATCCATTCACGATTAAGATACAAGGATAAAGATTAGTTGTCCTGATAATTAGCATTGTTTCGGAGACACAGTAATACTTGGACATAGAAAAAGCTATTGTGAAATTTGACAGTTTTCTTGACATGAATGTACACAGACGTGAGAAAAATGTGATATGGGTTCCTATTGCCTTTTACAGTATGGAAGTGTGGCCTATATTAACAAAAAGCACCTCTGGAGGAACGCAACATGGGAACCAATAAGAAATGTTTGAACTAGAGACAGGCAGTTACACACACACACACACACACACACACACACACACAGGCACAAAACAGGAGGCTTTGGCACACCCATGCTAGTCTTACTACTCAGCATTTTCAACACAGAAGAAGAGCAGGTTACATGGAACAGGACAGACCCATAGCTGCCTTAAACGCCCCCCAGTGGTACAGGAGGGTGGTACAGTTTGACAATATAACCAGCTGTCACATTCAACCAAGCGCCACACTGTTTTTGTGAAGCCCTCTTCATCCAATCAGCAGCTCCAGACTGTCCTCATAGTTGGGCTCATTGGGTGGGCTGGGCGTCAGGAAGGCAGTAGTTACCGGAGTCCCTGTTGCCGTGGTGACGTTGAGGAGGGTGTTGCCGCGGATACTGCTGGTTGCAGGGTTACGGAGGGCTGCGGCGGCCGTGATGCTGGTGAGGTTGATGCCGAGGGTAAGCCGCGTCTGCTCAAGGGCCTTCTCTGGTACGGCAAAAGCCTCTAACTTCTTCTCACCGTTGGCCATGTAGGAGTTCTGGCAACCACGGCAGATACAGTCCAAACAGGCCTGAAAAAAAATAAAATAAAAGTATGGTGACTTAATAATAAAAATGTCTAAAATAGTACATTTAAAGCCTGCCCCATCACTCCATTCTCACCTTGCGGTTGGAGTAACAAGGGCAGCGCTGCCCCCTGCAGGTGAGCACAGAGGGGTTCTGGGTGGCCCGGCCACACTTGCAGCCCTTCTTCTCCACTGGTTTCTTGTACGGAGGTCTGACCGGAGCCTGGGGCATGATGCAGCCCGACAGCATTCGCTGTTCTTTGTTTCGGTCCTTGGACTTAGAGCCCCCACTGCTCCGGGGCTTGGTGTGGGGCTTTTTAGGGTTTGGATCAACATGCTTCCTGGCTCCTTTGTTGTGGTTCTGAGAAGGTCGACATGTTTTGGGAGGTGCTCCATTATGAAGTGATGAGTATGTGTGTGTTGGTACAGTCAGAGATGGTGTTGGATGTGTGTGCAGTGTGTGATGGGGATAAGAAGTATGTACATGAGACACAGAGCCCTGGAGGATAGAGGAGATGGGGAGGGGATTTACCTTCTCGCGGTCGCTCTCTGACCGAGATCGTTTGCGGTTAAGGCGGATGGGTGGGGGCTGGGACACTAGAGTGGGTTCCAGAGAGGGTGCGAGTGTGTGAGCACTATGAGCTGTTACTGCATTAGTCCTGTCTGTTTGAATCTGGGTGTAGTTATGGGCTGCGTCCAGCTGTATGTACATCTGAGTATGTCTATCTGTGCCCAAGTGTGTCCGTTCTAAATGAGGAGAGTCTCTACCGGGCTGAAGAGGGTCTAAAGTCTGTAACACCTCCTCCACACTGAGCAGCAGCACCTCGCCCTCCTCCAGCTCTCTACTGCCAGTGTCTCCGTCCCTAGCTAAACTCAGTTCAAGTGCACCACAGCCTGCACTAGACACCGAGAGGGCTGTGGGCTGCTCCTCCACCAGCTCACACACCTCAAGCTCAGGAGAGGAAGGCTCCAGGTCCTCCAGCAGATCACCGTTGCATTCTTGTGGTCCATTTGAACAAGGATCAGACGAGTTAATAGGAGCAGCAGAAATCTCTGTAAGACAAGCCGGTGCCTCAGTCGGAGTGAATGACTCTGGTGCAGTAGAAGTAACATTTTCCTGCATTAAGCTTGGGTCGTCAATCTCCTCCTCAGACAACAGCACCTCGTCTAACAAGGCGATAATCTCTGGAGACCCTCCCACCTCACTGCTTATTGACTGCAGCAGGGGTGAATGGGTTACATACAGACAGAGCTTCCTATAACACTGCACAAGCAGCGACAACTGCCTGTTCTCTTCAAATGAAGAATAGTCCTTACATCGATTGCATGGAGGCCTGACCTGCATCTTCTGGCCTTTGCAGCCTAAGCAGACACAATGTTGACAGTCTGAATGTGCTGGGGAAATAGGATCCTGAAGCAGTTTACCTAACACAAAGATATAAAATATATATATAAGCAATCACATAAAGCATTGTATGATTATTCTGACTAAAATTTATATTAGATATTGTTAACCCACAACTATGACACAAAGTTTCAGTCGTTGGCTGTAGGCAAAGACAACAAACCTTAATTTGAGAAACAGTTCTGAGGTCAAATTTATGATCAAAAATCAATGTCAATATTAGTCGTTTGAAAACATAAAATGTGTCAGTGTTGAAGTACCACTCGCAGAGTGAGTAAATAAAGCATGAATAGGAAACACATGGCGTTGCGGCAGGCACAACAACGGAGGAGTCATCTGTCCTGACACGCGCACAGATGACTGGGCTCAGCCCCGGTTACCATGGAGACCGCGGCGAGAGCACAGCCAATCACACGCACGCCCACGGACAGTTCAGTCAATACAAGAATTAATAATAATTTACCCTGCATGATTCAACACACAGACAGGACACGTCTGTAATAAATATACTGCAGTAATAACACAATGGGTGTTTAAAGGCGGTACTCACCACAGACGAGGCAGGACAGGGACTGTCTGAAGAAGGGCAGTAGTGTATACATGTCTGTGAAGGTGTTGGGCTGACGCGGGTCACACCGCAGCACGGCCCGGCTGGCGGACACGTACAGAGCGGTGGCATTCACGCCGTTCATAGCGCTCTCCTCCGCTGCTCCGGGAAACACGGCCCGGGAAAACCTAGCCACTCGCTGCTTAGGGAAGGGGGCTGAAGTCCAGCCTCAGGGATGGAGAGGCGGGTAACACCGAGCTGTGAAGCAGCAATCAGTCACCTGAGTGTCTCAATGCATCCATAGTATGAATTATTAATAAACAGCACAACAGGCTGAGGACATAGTGAGGCGGTTTACAGTGTGCAAACACGTTACCACGGCAGGTGGCTAGCTAATGTTAGCATCGCCGGTGTAATACGTTACACTTAAAAAGCACGGCTTTAGTAAAACAATAAAGGCGGGAATAGCTATGAAATGTGTGTAACGTTGCCTTATACACTCACATTGCGCCTATGGACGCCTTAGCTCTAAATGAGAATTAAATGATCAAACAACTCATGATCAAAAGGTTAGCATGTTCGTGCTATTATTAGCTTCTGACACCAGCCAAGCGTTTAAGGCGAGAGTAGATCTGTGGTATCCATATAGTCCAATGAGAATCCGAAAAAGCTTCTTCGTCGATGCTGTAGATATCCGTGCACCACTGCAAAAATCTTCAAATTGCTTTAGTGGACGATTAGGAGTGCTCCAGGCGCGCGCTCGATGTAAACAAAGCTAACCAGTTAGCGTTAGCACAGCTAACTGAATTAGCCAGCAAAAAATCTACCGTAATACTGAACCCCTTGGGTCGCACTAAATATTAAACGCACTAGGGAATTGTAAGCTTCTGTCTGAAATTGGCCAACTAATATTCGCTCTACAGTTATTTGTGGTCTCCAGTTGAAACATAGCAAACGAGTCGTTTTCCCAAAAGCATCAATCATTCGCTTTTCGACTTTTTTCCTCACAGCGACAGTCATAAAGATCACGCGAGATTTCCCCTAATTGATCGATGTTGACTGTCGATTATCACGCGATATTCCATCGTTACCCTTGGTTACCAGAGTCCACGAAGGATGTGCGAATTATCAATGGACTGAGCATGACGATAGAGTAGTATTGTTGTTTCTCATTTTGTATTCGCATACTATTATAAATGTGCTGCTAAGACTCATATAAGACACACATAACTCCGATTCATCAAGAAATATACAGGAATTACAATTCCTTTTTTCATTTTACTATTTACTCAGGGGCTGTTTTTTGTTTTTACCTTTTCATCTATACCATTATACAAATGATCACCCCCCTTCATACTCAAGACCAACCACAGAGTTAAAATAGAAACCAACTTAATATACACTGATGTGTGACTTTGCTCATTTCAAGCTGAAAGTATATGTGCCCTCTGATTGGCTGAGAACTACAAGGCCCGTTACCCATTGGCTGAAAGTCGTGTTGTACGTGCCCCACCCCCTGTCACTGAGCACGCACAGCGAACATGGCGGCCTTCAGGGTGGCTCGAAGCAGCTGCGGATTGTTAAACGGACTCAGGATATCTTTCAGGAGTTTGACACAGGTGAAACATGGTGCAGCTGCAGGTACGGTCCCACACTGCAGCCAACAAAGGGACTGTCGCTGGTATTCAATCAGCCACCTGTCCGTCAAAGAGAGGATCGACATTAAACGAAAGGCAGCGCTGGTCGGGGGAGGTCAGAAGAGAATTGATGCACAACACAAAAGGGTAATAAACCATACAGTGACTATATGTTTGAACTTAAGTTATAATACGTTTTTTCCTGTGCAAATACAATACTCATCTGCAATGTTCTTTGTTATCGACCAATAGATGACCTACTTGCCTAACCTTGCTAGGCTAACAAACCTAAAGTTCTGTCAACTGCAACTTAATGTAAACAACGACTGAGCTGAGTTCCTTGGCTTTGTGGTGCCTCGGATAGTTTAGCGTCTGAATATATACACAAAATTAATAACTTTATACTATGTTTTGACTGCTAAGAAATGCGCTTTGTTGTTAACCCAGAACGGGGATAAGCGTAAGTGGCTCTATGCTTGACTTGTATTAGAAGCGCCCCATTAGATTTTTTACACTAAGACATATAGTCACATTTGTCTTGCAGTAAAAAGAAACATTTTGAATCATTTTGTCTGAACCAATTGGCCGCTGTGTCTGTCTGTCTCTCCCTGTAAAACAATTGTTATAATGTATTGTGTGTTGCAGGGTAAGCTGACGGCCAGAGAGCGGGTGGAGTTGCTCCTGGATGCAGACTCATTTGTAGAGACCGACATGTTTGTGGAACACCGGTGCTCTGACTTTGGGATGGAGCAGGACACAAACAAAGTACAATAGACCCCAAACTAAATGAAGACTTTTCACAAATATTGTATCTTAATATTCTTTTTAGTTTCCAGGTGACAGTGTGGTTACAGGCCGGGGCAGGATCAATGGCAGACTCGTTTATGTATTCAGCCAGGTATAGAGCTTGTCATAAGAAGTCATAGCAATGTACAGTGATTATTTTAAAATCTCTTCTTGTGTCAGGACTTCACAGTGTTTGGCGGGAGTTTGTCTGGAGCACATGCACAGAAGATTTGTAAGGTGAGCGTTACTGTTTTCTATGTATTTTTTGTGTACAGGACTTTCCATGGTATAGTACTGCTCATCAGTCATGTTTTTTTCTCTGTTTAGATCATGGATCAGGCCATGACAGTAGGAGCACCAGTAATCGGGTTAAACGACTCTGGAGGAGCCCGGATCCAAGAAGGAGTGGAGTCGTTAGCAGGATATGCAGATATATTCCTGGTATGGGTAGTATCTAGTGTGTGTTTACTTGAAGTACAAATATGGTGAAGTTATGTTGGGTTGCCTTTTCCAGAGAAATGTAATGGCTTCAGGGGTAGTCCCTCAGATCTCCCTCATCATGGGCCCCTGTGCTGGAGGAGCAGTCTACTCCCCTGCACTGACAGACTTCACATTCATGGTCAAGGTAGAAGGCTGAAAATACTGCTCTTGATTTGAACCACCTTCACTGTGAATATGCCTCTTTAGCCATTTCACATTTGCTAAGTGATCTTGTGATTATGTGCGTGTTGTAGGACACCTCTTACCTGTTCATCACTGGTCCAGATGTGGTAAAGTCTGTCACTAATGAAGATGTGACTCAAGAGGAGCTGGGGGGAGCCAAAACACACACTACAGTGTCTGGTTAGATTTACAGTTTCTTTTATTAGTTTGTGCCAATATGTTTCATATATATTTTACTTTTACAGCGGTTGACCCCACATTTTACATCCTTACATAGGTGTAGCTCACCGTGCATTTGAAAATGATATTGATGCCCTTCTCAACCTAAGGGAGTTTTTTAACTTCTTACCACTCTGCAACAAAGATCCAGCACCGATCAGGGAGTGCCACGACCCAAGGTGAATAATCTGCACAAACCCTGCAATAGATATCATTTCATTTTCACTCATTTTAACTCAATATGATTTCTTCAGTGATCGCCTTGTACCATTTTTGGACACGATTGTACCATTTGAGTCAACCAAAGCCTATGACATGTTGGACATCGTTCATGCAGTAAGACACAGTTCACTATAGGATCCTACATACAGCCTTAAAAGTCTGCTAAACATGTTTTTGTCCCCATTCAGATTGTTGATGAAAGAGACTTTTTTGAGATTATGCCCAACTACGCAAAGAACATTGTTGTAGGATTCGCTCGCATGAATGGACGCACAGTGGGCATTGTGGGTAACCAGCCCAAAGTAGCATCTGGTAAGTCAACACGTATACTGTTTACTAACCTATTATGTCCTGCTGTGAGTTTACTTATTATTCGCTTTTATTTCAGGTTGTCTCGACATTAACTCCTCGGTAAAAGGAGCTCGTTTTGTACGATTCTGTGATGCTTTCAACATTCCCATCATCACTTTTGTCGATGTGCCGGGCTTCCTGCCAGGTATTTTTCAAATTAATGTTTGTACTCCATTTGCACACAATAAATTGTCTCATCTTTGACTAAATGCTAAACGGAAAGTCAGTCCAGAATTCGGTACACTGCAGGATTTAGACATCCAGCCCCATAAAAGGCTTGCATCATATTGTCTTATTAGTTAAATGCAACCCACAGCAAACAAAAATGAGGTGAAATCATAGAATTTTCCTTATATTTAGTATCTCCGATTTAAAATGTACATAAAAGAATTGTATTTTGTCAATAAAACAAGTCTTGCTGTTTTGATAGGTACAGCACAGGAGTATGGAGGCATCATCAGACATGGAGCCAAACTGTTGTATGCCTTTGCTGAAGCAACGGTGCCCAAAATAACTATAATTACTAGGAAGGTATGTGAGAGCTAAGTATGAATTTTCTGTACTTTGCATGGTAACTATACAATAAAGACGAACAATATGCCAGTAGAGAGACCTATTATTTTGTGTTGCTATGTATGAAAGTTGTGCAGTCGAGTTTATCATTATCATAGTCAAAGAAAAGGATTATTGAAATCAGGTTGAAGGTTGCAAATGCCAATAAGACTTTATTTATGTGGATTTTTTCAGGCTTATGGAGGAGCTTATGACGTGATGAGCTCCAAACATTTAAGAGGAGACGTGAACTACGCCTGGCCGTCAGCTGAGGTGGCTGTAATGGGCGCCAAGGTACAGACAACTGCAAACACACATGTGCTCACTGGCCACACCTGGCTACACCTGGTTACACCTGGCTACACCTGGTTACACCTATTTTAATTAACACAATTAAATATCGCATGGCAGCAAATCGGTGCATGTAGTTTTGCTGCTGAAGTTCAATCCAAGGTTTAAAATGGAGATGATGTTAGTGCCAGATAGACTTCCTGAGTAGTTCAGAAATTGCTGAACTATTGGGACTTTTTTACACTTAAAAAGACTAAAGAGAATGGTCCTAAAAATGAGAATATCAAATGAGCGCAAGTTCTATGGGTTGAAATGTCATGCTGATGTCAGAAAGATTGACTCACATGTTCAGAGATTAAAGAAAGTTCTGAAGATGAGGTGAATATGAGATCGCTCAATGATCAAAGGTACGGGCTCTACCTAATAATGTGGCCCAGGTGGTGTAGCCAATTTGACTGGATTTTGTACCATGTGATTTTCTTTCATCTTTTGCTCAAAGGGTGCTGTTCAGATCATCTTCAGAGGAAAGGAAAACCAGGCAGAGGCTGAAGCAGAGTATGTAGAAAAGTTTGCCAACCCCTTCCCTGCAGCTGTCAGAGGTACACTCACATAATGACCCCTAAATGTAAAAATATATACTTTTCTTTGTAAAATCATTGTATCTCACTTGTGTCTAGGTTTTGTCGACGATATAATTGAGCCAGCAACAACTCGCAAGAAGATATGCAGAGATCTTGAGGTCCTGGCCAGCAAAAAACAGGCCAACCCTTGGAAGAAACACGCCAACATTCCTCTGTAAAAGAAAAAAAGACTTTTACAAAAAAAATATAAAAAAATATTTTAAATGGCACTTAATGTGAGAGATGTTTTTTTGAACTGTAGAGGTGTTGTTGAGTTTTACCTCCATAGGATCAGCAGTGCGGTTAGACCGGTTAGTATACCACTCCATTTGAAGAAGCAAGAGGCACAAGCTCAGGCACAAAAAGTCCTTGAGAAAATTTGGAAAATAAATAACACAATGATCTACCCTCCAAATATGAATCCAGGTTTCTGTTTAATATTGTCATTATTTAAGATGCTGACAAAACCATGGGGCAGAAAATGTCATTCGTCAGACACTGTAGTAACGTGAACCCAGTATACCATTGACCACATTATTCATCAGGTCCTGTAAGATACGTTTTGCTAAAATCCCTAAAGTACTGTATATCATTTTTACAAACATTTGTGCTTTCAAATGCACTCCTTGTATTTAAATTGAGATCAGGAACACTGATCATTTTCCACTTTGCTTTCTGTAAAATAAAACTTGGATACACTAACATTATTGTGGAATAATTTGTGTACAGAAATCTATAATTTGATTTATTTATATTTTGTTTAGTCTGTGGTGTGTGTGTGAGGTATTAGATCAGCCTGTGCACTCTCCCAGCAAAGAGGTTGTGGGTTCAATACTTGAACCAGCTGACTACATTCTCTCTGAGTTTTTATTTAATTTATTTGTCAGGGACCATGTACATCAGCATTAATCACAACAGAAAATATGCTCAGTACCAGATTATAGCTCTCGGAACTAACTTCCATCTGCAGTTCCTGGACACACAAACATACATTCACTTCCTCCCCATGTTAACTCAGATACTCGAATCAATCTAAATTCCCCCTATTATGTCTTTGTGTCAGCCCTGCCACTGACCGGACATTTAAGGCCCATAGTTGCTGGGGTAGGCTCCACTCGTAACCTGGGTGGAAGATTAATAAATGCAATTGGACGTTTGTGTTGTGCTTGAACAAATATTTGTATCATTCTATCCAAGAAAATGGGCGTGTTAATTAAGATCGAATGAATACAAGAACACACACCAAAATATTCAATAAACTGATTACAGATTTTATTTTATTAAAAAGAATTGATTAAAAGAAAAACAGGCTTTAAGAGCATTTTAGTGCGACTGTCAACTGCAAGAAAAGAACCAATAGTGTCCTGATATTTACATGGTGCTGTGAATGATTGATTTAACAATGACTTAGTGACGCAATGACATGAACACATTCAAACAAAGCAATAGAGGATATCCATCACTGCACTGATACAAACATCAGATTAAATAACACAGTTTTTATGTGAAATACTGTTGAACCGAAATAGTCTTTGAAACAGTTACAATCTTGAAGCCTACAGTGACACAGTTTTAATATAATGAGATACAGATATGAAGGGAAAGGTATAGAAGTATGTATGTAGGCCACAGTTTGGCAACGAACGAGATACAAGAAAAAGCTGTACAAACATCGGACGAAAACAAACAAAAACACACTTGATTTAAAACTTTGTACTAAAGCTACTGATTTTAAAATATGTCTTTTTTTATTTTTTATTTTTACATTTTTGTTATAAAACGTAACTTGAGGGGTATGTGCAGAACTTTACCGAGATCTCGAAGTGTGTCGAGCTGTCCCAAGTCAGGCCTTTTGAATATATCCAACCAGGATAAAGCGTACGTGTGATTATCCACTATTAAAACCATCACAACACCTGCATACAAGGACTTAGAGACAATGGGGTCATATAGAGGCCGTAGATGTGGGGGAAAAGAGATACAACATTTAGTAGTGATCTATGTGGAAACCAAGACGGATCGAAGTGCAACATCTAAGAGCTGTACAGTGAGTTTTTGTCTGGTCTGAACAACTATACACCTGTAAAATAATAGCCGGAAAATCGGTGAATACTGGCAGGAACCAAAGTGCCTTCAGAGCAACTGCTAACAAGCTAACAGGCTGAGCAGGAAGAGAAAGGAAAGAACTCCGAGTCTTCCGAGTTAAAATCAGCCAACATTGGAACCTCAGTCAAAACAGCGAACCTCCAACGAAGAAAGAAGCTTCACCCATGGTTTTTCTTCTTCGTAACAGTTTGATTGACAGGTGCCAGGGTCCCAAAAAGGCTTCTCTTTGTTTTAGTCCTGATTTGAATCCTGATTAAAATAATACCTTTGTGTTTTACCAAATCAGAACATGGGCATGAATCCCTGCAAACAGACAAAGAAAGAAGAAGGAGTAAATATATAACGCAAACAGGTTATAAGTATGAGATGAGAATATATGTAAAAACAATCCTGACCGACTCATCCTCAATCATGGCGGCTGAATCAAAGAAGTCCGGTCTTAGCTCTGCTCTTTCGCGTCTATTTCTGGATGGAGGCTAAAAATGAAGAAAAACACATTGAACATTACGACCAATCACATTGGACCAGCGCTACTTCATCATTTTCATTATGTAGTAACTCACCAGATCGATGACCATAGTATCCTCAAACTCCTCGTTCATGTCCTCGAGTTGACCTCGCGAAGACATCATCACGTCTTCAAAAATGGGCTCTGCATCATCCTCCATTAGACCACGCCTAATAGAGCAACAGGCTTATTTTATTTAAGCCTTATAAGATCTGCTATTAAACCTTTCTACAGGTACCCAAAGTGGGCAAACTGACCAATGCTGAAAAATGCCAAAAATTTACCTTGAACATACAAGTCAATAAATACATTAACCTAAACACTACTTACACAGTCTGTCGGACGCCCTGATTGCTGCGTGATTTGATGTAGTTCATTCCCGACCGATCCTTCCTGTTTACCTCGTCCATCTTCTGCTGTCCGAGCCACGACATCTGCATCTGAGGACTATGCACACACAAACACATATTATACTAGTATCAATAACACCGTCAAAGGCATACACAAACACATATTATACTAGTATCAATAACACCGTCAAAGGCATAC
>JAVQKC010137882.1:0-10695 GCA_036025475.1 Philypnodon macrostomus
CTTGTACTGGGTACAAGTGTGGTCTGGTTCTACCAGAGCCTCTAACTCAAACCAAATCTAGACTCAGACGTTCTCTGAGGTTGAATTCATTTTCATTCAATTACACTCCCGGCTTGTACTGGGACTAAACCAGGTCTAAACCAGAACTGAGGAGCTTGTACTGGAACTAAACCAGGTCTAAACCATGACTGAGGAGCGTGTACTGGAACTAAACCAGGTCTAAACCAGGACTGAGGAGTTTGTACTGGGACTAAACCAGGTCTAAACCAGGACTGAGGAGCTCGTACTGGGACTAAACCAGGTCTAAACCAGGACTGAGGAGCTTGTACTGGGACTAAACCAGGTCTAAACCAGGACTGAGGAGGGCTACTGGGGACTGCTGAATCTGAGGTTGTATAATCGAGCAACAGAATAAAAAGTTCAAAATACATTCCTTCTATGGAGCACACACTTTGGAGTCTTAATGCTGTATCACAAATTCCACAGATAAATAGTAGTGTTGTTTTTAAAAAAATAATTAATAAAATGCCGAAAAAGAAAAAGACAAAACTGCAATTACATTCAATTTACCGGGACATTCCGGGTCAATGTTACTAGCTTGACCTGACCCCATGGAGCAACAGGTGCATTCACAACTACGTTTTTCTGCAAATTGCGCCAAAAATGTGTCAACTCACCTCTTTCAACTGCGCCAGTCGGTCCTTCATCTTGTCTAAAGTCCGGGTAAAAGGTTTAATTATTTAAAAAACTTATACAAAGCTAACATAGAGCTAATAAAATGGCCACCAAATTAGCCGACACAAATTAATTGGTTTGGGTCACTTGGGTCAAAATGTCTTTTACAAAAGCGCTTAAGAAACAGGACTTTTACGCATGAAGTTAAACTGGGTTGAAATGAAATAAATAATGTAATTTGTAGTAAGAAATAGTGGTAGCAAAGGTGGTGGAGGAAAAGATGCGTTGAATGTACGCTCTTAAGCCTCTAAGAGCGGATTAGGACAGCGATAAACCTCTCCCACACACACAGCCATCTGAGCACACCAGGCAAAAGGGCATAACACGGACACTGCGGGGGCAGTAGCTACTGGGGCAAAACTAGGCCTGTGCTGTCGTCCCCGACACATCGGCGAAACGGTCCCACACGTCTGCTACAACTGTCGCCAACGGGCACCTTAATCAGACATTGTGTGATTTCTAAGGTTTTTAATATTGTTAACGAGCAATTAAGAGGCCCCGCCCTCAAACCATGACAAACATGAGAAGGGTCTATTTGACTTTTTTGATTTGTCTGGATGTTTGTGAAGAATGTTTTTGCCAAATTTGGAAAATTCCCTAAAACTACAGGGGGCGCTATAGAGGTAACTGCCATCATATTAGTCAGATGTGTTCAGGGCCGGGGGGTAATTAGGTATTTCAGGTTTGAGTCTAATCGGGCAAAGTATGTGCAAGTAAGAGGCTGTCAAATATACCTGACCTCCCAAAACATGACAAATATGGAATTGGCCTATTTGATTTTCTTGTGAAGATTTTTTTGAAAAACAAACTATATTAATTATAGTTAGAGACGTACTGCAGACCTACCGGAGACGCAACAGATTCAGTCTAAATTAGTGGTCGCAGCTGACCAGGCTAACTATTACCATTACTATGACTATACCTTTACTACACTACTGTATTTCCACTCTAGCTATAAGGCACGTCTGATGCTAACAGTGTGTGACAGTTTAGCTGGTGGATACTGACTCCTGGTGAAGTGCTGCTCTATTAATAGTGCATCTCCAGCTGAGTGTGCACGAGGAGGTGGGCACCAGCAACAGTTACATGCAACTACTGTCTTTACTACAGTCAGGCACATCACCCGTTATGTTTATAAAATAATCAATCAATCATGCTTTTGCATTAAAAGTCTTATTATATGCACAGTTTCCCATCAATTTTGGATACATTTAGATGACCATTTTTGACACATCAATCACACAATAATTAGGCCTACACTGTCGTCCCCGACAGCAAGGTGTATATCGGCGAAACGCCCCCATACATCTGCCACAACTGGCACCAATGTGCACCTTAATCAGACAGTTTTTATATTAAAGATCAATGAAGAGGCCCCACCCCCAAACCATGGCAAACATGGGAATGGTTTGTGAAGGATATTTTTTAACAAATTTGTAAATTTCCCTAAAAATAAATTTTTCAGTATAGAAGGCTATAGTGGTAACTGGCAAATATACCGGACTTCCCAATTTCAATCCAAAATAGCTGACTTCCTGTTTGTTGTAGGGTGGGGCCATAATATTTTTTTGTTGGCTACTAATTACTGTACCGTATGTTTCATTGCCCTTAGAGAGGAGTGATTTGCCCCTATTTGTTACATCACTTATAGTTGAATCCACTTTCAGATCTTGGAGAGGACCATAGCTCAACATAATTAATTGCTCAAACATACCGGAATGAAACAAAATCCAACTTTGGGAATGTGTTTAAGGTTTAGTACATTTGTGCATAATATAGAACCTTTAAATGAGAAATTTAAATTGAATGCTTAACCAATTCTAGGCCCCTCCCCCTAGAGTTTGTGTGGGCTGCCAAACCACTTAAAACTTGATTCTACCGATCAGAGATGGCAACCAACAAAGTCTGATTTGATTTTGCTTTAGAGGAGGGACTACAGTCTTTACTAATGCATAGTGAAAACAAAGTGTCCTCAATGCACCTGACCATCTGAGAGCCTAATGCAGTGCTGAGTGTACGCTCTCTGTAATGTGCACAGAGAAAAAGCATTAACCTTAGTCTTTCGCTGAAAGAACCTGTTGCCAGTTGACTGAAAGCATTTGATCGCCTAACCAATAGTGCTGATAAAACAGTCTAAACATGTTTAATTCAACACTCAATTCCTCTTGCTATCCGGCTGTGTGAAAGCAAAATCTGCACATCTCAAGTTACTCCCACATGGATTGACAGTATGAAGTTATCAGATGTGCACACACATTCATGTCTTTGGACAGTGAAAGGAAGAGAACATACAGTAACATGGGGAGGAAATGCATACTTCACCCAAAGAGACAGTAGCGCTAATCATTCTACCACACTGCATTCATACATTTAAGATTGTGTTTATAGTAGGGATTGGACAATATACAATAACGTTTACAATTAATTTCTCATGGCTAGGATCAAAATGATTCATCTCAATAATTGTCATTTACTACACCTCAATGTCCTTTAGACTGTGAACAGATCATTTATTATTACCCTCGCCAAGGAGGATGTTTTCAGTATAGCGTGCGTGTGTCTGTGAGCAACCTTATGCAAAAACTACTGAACAGATTTGGATGACATGATGCAAGGAACAATTTATTGGATTTTGGGAGTGATCTGGATCCAGGAGGTTTTTAAAGAATGGCACCTGTTAGCAACTTCTCTCAAAACAAACAGCACCGATCTGGATGACATTTTCAGGGAAGGTCAGAAATAAAGACAGTTGATAATGAGCTGCCTGGGCGGAGGTCTGCACTTGCTTAGTTTAAATTCAGATGATAATGGCCCACAGGAAAAACTATGCAATAAAAATATAACTTACAGCCTAGAATAAAATGTGCTGATGTGATTCCAGCATTTTAAGGCCTATATTTAATGTATGCACATAAAAACATGCACATTAGGTTAATCCTCCAGCTAGGTACATCCTGATCAAGATCCTGGTTCAAGATCTGGAGATGGGGCTCCGGGCGCTGCACTGCGGCTGCCCACTGCTCCTGACAGGTCGCCCCAGCAGCATTGAAGTATGGGCAAGTACAGTGGATAAATTTCCCTACGGAGACTATAAAGTGTAACCTATGGCCATGATGAACTGGACAAATAAAATCAATATTGTCCCAAGCCTAGTTAATAGTTCAGTTGTGATGTCTGTGCAAATAGACCAGCCGCCTATTGTTTACAGTGTGGCTCACAGCTGTTTCTAGACAGACTACAGCATCAGCAACCCCATAACAAATTTCCCAATTGACTAAAGTGCTGATCACATACAGTACATCGAAATCATGCTTTTGAATTGAGTGGATAGTGGTAGGCCAGATTGTTGTTGGACAAGGATGGGTTTAATCATTGTTTGTCAACCACAATCTGAAGGAATATGCATGTTCTCCCTATGTTGTAGTAGGTTAGTTAGCAGAACTGGTGGCTATAAATGGTCCTGTGGTTCAACTCCCATTTGAAACTGTGCACATCGTCGTCGTGTCCTTGAACAATACAATTAACCCACACTGCCTATGGTGTCAATGTGGTTGTGTGACTGGTATTTGGTGGTGGTCGGCAGTATGACACAGACTGCTCCAGGGCAGCTTTGGCAACAGAAGTAGTTTACCATACCAGTGTGAATGCAATTGTAAGACTGGGCCAGAATTCTATATTCACTATATGGGATTTATAAGAAATATCCCCCCAAAAAACCCACACATTGAATCTGATCCATTTTTATTAGTGACCATGTCCATTACTCTCATATCTATCCAACCACACACCACAGCTGCAGATTAATAAGTCATTTTCCTGCCCCCATCTCTCATTAAAATGTATAGGGCTATAGGGTGTTGTGATGTCACCTGCAACCAGCAATTGTAGCATTTTACACCCAGTAAAATTTAAGTTAGGTCATTACATAGATAGAAAGTACAACGTTGTATTTAGCCTGTTATATTGCCTTTCTACTAGAGATTTCCTGATACTGATCCAGGATTTGATCGGCTTTAGCTTTTTTCCAGGCCGAGCATTTGTTCCCATGTTATATCAGCAGTAAAAAGTGCGTGAGTGAACCTGTAATGTCTGAACATAGATTTACTGTAATTCACTGACTATGTAAAATCTAGTCTCTCCTCTCTATAGCATTTGCTAGCCACAGCGCCCCTAGTCTTGGATTCCCTACAACACACGGGTCACCTCCGTCACTGCGTATGTACGACTTGGTTTAACCTGACGAAGCTAAATTATTGCAGAACACACAACTGAGGACAGATACACAGAGGATAGATAAGCTATGAGTGCAGATGAGGGGTGAAAGCAGGTGTTAGTACCATGCACTACCTGGCTTCAATGGTACAGTCCTTTAGAAAGTAGTTTAGAAAGTTTCCTTTAGAAAGTCCACTTCCTCTGGGTTGCCATGTACGGTCACTCATTTTACTCCTATTACTATAAAATCCTCTTCTTCAGCTATTTAAGAACCAGACAAGCACAATACTACATTTGAATGAAATTTGATTGCACATTGTATTCAATATAGAAAATTGTTATTCATATAAGCTTTTAACCCAGACTACAAGTCACAAAGAGAGTAAGGAGATGTGGAGTGTATCGTGACTCGAATCAGCCAATTACTGATTAAAAAAAATAAGATTGTGGACCCAAAAAAACTACTGCCCTCTCTTCACAGGAACTACACCTTCACACATTAGAACAATCTCTAGTCTTACCTCACACAGCCAGTTTACACTTATACTGCTGTTGAAGGTTTTCCAACATCTCGAAGCAGACCGTACACAAGTGTTGGTGTAATTGAGCGTGAGCAGTAGCCAAGGTCTTGTGCCGCGTGAGAAGGGATGAATATTTTAGTGAGTGGGCATGTGTGTGTGGTGCTCATATGGTGAACTCAGTAGTGACTACATACAGTACACGGCAGCAGTGCTTCTGTGGGGGCGGGAGGGCAGGGGCTTGGGCGATGGAGATTTAACAAGTGCAATGTATAAAGGTGGTAAATAAATGTTGAATTTTGATATTTTTATTACACCAAGATCACAATTTAGATTTGATCATTTTAGTTGACTTGAGTATTTTTTGTCTTGCATAGAAGTGTCTTCACAAAACCTTTACAACTACAAATTCAATGTTCATATTTTTTTTATTAATATGAACACTGGCATTGTTAGAATAAAAAATACAATGAAGAGCAGAGCATAAATGAATGCACTGTATCACGAATTAGCAGATGGTCATAACAATCACAATTCACTCTTTTATCGCACACATCCCATTATAAAGGTGTGGTCGAATGGTTTATGGGGAAGTGTGGTTCGGCCGCAGGGAATGTAGAAAACATGCAATATAATGTACAATATACTCACTGGTCACTTTATTAGGTAGGCCTATTTAGTTGTTTTCAAGGTTCTTTTTTTGAGACAGAGAGCTTTTGTTTACCTGCTTTACATGTTAGTCAGTTAAACTTAAGAAGACAGTATGAATCTTCACCAAAGGCCTATTTAGTATCTTGCAATGATCCTCGAAGAAGAAATTATAATAAAACATCAAGCAAATGGATTTATTTTTTACATACATTAGTGCTCTGTTGACTTGTTGAACACACAAAAAAGAGCCTGGCCACTGTCCATGTGGTTTTTTTTTTGCATTCATGACTACTTGGTTGTCAATTTCAGTGGGCTAGTAAAGTAAAAGAAAAAAATCTGCACACCACATGGGAGGCAAGAATGCTCCGTGTAGGATGCGCTCCATTGCTCCTTTTAGTTTGTTGTGTGTCAGTCAGCAGCTGACGAACATCAATATTTCATACAACTAACACTCGCCCAAAAGAAAAGGCTTGCGTTCACAGTGCCCTATTTTGGTCAAGACTCTGGGACTGTCTTCAAAGATCAAATCCCAGTTTCATCCAGAGTTCCTACGGTTTGCTGTACTGCATATTTCAACTTTTTGCAAGATGTATAGCCATCAATCCACACCGTTTTGCAAAGTTTGTAGGTATAAACAGTTTAACAATTTAACTTTGCTTCAGATTTTTAGAGGATTGGATTAATTGTAGATAATCAACTATTGAAATCGAACTGATATAGTAATTGGTAATTGATAACTATGCAGACATGCCATTTCCTGAGAGAGAAACATTTTACAACCCTCACAGTGCAGTAATTAACTATACAAATCTATGCTCTAAATATGCATAGTTTCATTGCATTTTAGTTTCACCCATTTTAAATTGTGTACAAAAAACCCTCTTTTTTATGTACCTTTCGCTATCCGATTATTAATCTATTGATCCAAAAAATAGACAGAATATTCCATAATATTCGTGAGTTGCAGCCCTAGTCTATTGTAGTGGTTCTCAATCTGTGGTGGGGGTACTACTATTGATACTTGAGTCTTTTACAGTTCTTTAATAGGGGTATTGATGTTAAATGATGTGGTTTAGACCTGGTTCAGTACTGGTTTAGTTCTTGTTTGGACTTGGTAAAATTGAGTCTGGTTTATACCTGGTTTCACCCTGGATTAGTCTTGCTCCAAATGATACTTGGAAAGATCTATATTTTGACAGAGAGAACTTGGTGTGAGTTTGAAGAACTGCTTTATTGTCAATGATGACAGTAAAGTTTATATTGGGGCACCTTGTTGGTACGTTAGCCTAGTTCTCGCTCTCAGACCAGCATAAGTCAATCGAGAAGAGTTACAAAGTGTCCCAAATCACCCAAAAATGGCACCACCTCGAATACTGCACACTATTTGAGGAATCCAACTTGTATACACGTTGAAGGACAGGTTGGTTCTTTCCACCATTTCATCAGTGGTTGTAGGCCGCTCACATCCATGTCTTTTCACGCTAATCCCAAACAGACTCGGTGATGGGTTTGTGGGGTTTGTGGGGCTAAACCAAAAAAATCCTGACTTCAGACGTAATTTTAAAAATGCCAAAAAAATCTTGCCAACTTTGCATTTTGCGATGCATAAGCTAAAAGAATGTGTTTGAAACGATTGCTACTGTACCGCATTTCTTAACACACTATTTCAAAGTATGCCATTTTGTGTGACTTTTATGCATTGCAAAAAACGATCATCAATCTGTCATGGGTGGCCACTAGCAGATTAAGCAACACAGAAAATAGGACGCTGTCAGATTGAATTCTTATGCTTGTCAAACTATTCAATTTCATATGTCTCCCGGTGTCAATATAACTGTCCTCCCCTGCCCGCCCCCTGCCTGCTTCGTGACCGCAGGATTCAGCTACAGCTAACTATAGAGATCAGCTGAGGTCGACCCATACTCCCAATTTATTCATTCTGTCATTATTTACCATCTAAATCAACTTTTGATGCATGTTCTGTTAAGCAAATGAGGACTAAAACAAGGCCAAAGCAAGAACAAGTAGTCTAACATAGTGGACTAACATAGTCCAATCTATGGTGGACTAAAATGGTCCTAAATCAGAACTAACCCAGGTCTTAACAGCATTAAATTGGCAACTAGAAAGCACTCGATTCCAAAACGATTCTAAATAGGCACATAGAAAAAACTAGGCCTACGCTGTCGTCCGCGACAGCAAGGCGTGTATATAGGGGTAGGAGTTTCAGGTTTGAGCCTTGAGCGATAAATTTTCATTAATCGTAGAAGTACCCAACTCAATCCAGTTCAGCGTCTTCATGATATGTAACTGTGCAGAAGTTAAAAGATCCGGCAAAGACTTTTTGAGTTATTACATTAACAATTTAGACCAATACATTTAATATTCATCGTAGAAGTACCCAAATCGATACAGTTCTGCGTCTTTATGGTATGTACCTGTGTGCAAATGTTAAAACTGATCCGGCAATTCGCTATTTCTATTAATGACAACAATTCAAAATCATTCAAATCATCTTAATACAATGAGAGGTTATCAAAACCACAGAAACAACACTAATATTCTGGCACAGCACAGTTATACACTAGTGCTGTTTTGGTTTGTTTACTTTAGAAAACTTTCTGTGAATGAGAGGGAGAGAACTCTTGCCTGCCTTGTGTTGCATTGGCATGCCTGTGGGCTAACAGATGGCATTCTTTGAAAAAACCCTGGATCCAGAGGGTGATCCGGATGTGTGTCGTGTGTCAATCCTGACCTTCCCTGAAAATGTAATCCAAATTGCTGCAGTACTTTTTAAGTAAAGTTGTAAACAGATGTCATTCTTTAAAAAATCCTGGATCCAGGTGGCAATCCAACATCTACTCAATTGTTCATTGTGTCATGCCTTACCTTCCCAGAAAATTGAATTTAAATCTGTTCAGTACTTTTTGAGTAACGTTGCTTGCAGGCAGACGGATGTACGCTACCGAAAACCATGTTATACCACACACGGACAATACCAAAACTATCAGGACTAAACCATAAACTGTCTATTCAAAATGATTTCAAAAACATTTAAACTACAGAAAACATTTGAGTGCCAATAAAAGCAGCCCATGTATCACTATTGGACCCTGTGCCACTGTTTTAAAACCAATGATCTATACTATGGTCCTCTTATGACCTTGCATTCATTAGGCACTGCTGTGAGAAGATGCTCAATGATTTATCACAGCATTCATATGGCACATATGCTAGGAACACCTGGGTCTTGCTCATGACCAAGCATGTGTTTCCAATTTACTCCTACTGGCCACTTTATTAGGTAGACTTATTTACGCACTCATATAGTACATCAGCATATCAGGTTGTATTAGAATGTGGTTTTTACATGCCTGATGATTTACAGAGAACGGAATGAAAAAGGTAGAATAACAATACTGTGGGCGATAATCCCTTAGCTCGAGACTGGGTTGAGACAATAGAAAGGCAACATTATCTCAGATAACTAGGGCTGCACGATATGACAAACATTTGATATTCGATCATCATGATGAAAATTGCAGTATCAATATTGCAATTTATTATTATGACTTTTTGAATAGCACAGAGGTAGATTAACAGATGTATGCAAACATTCTGGAACAATCTGCTGTTTTTTACACCAGCTTAAGTTTTCAGCCAACAACACAAAGGTTAAGCAGAAATGGCTCCCTTTTTCGTCGTTACAATTGCTTCAAAATCAATATTACTGCAATACTTTGAGTATTTTTGCTACGAAAATTCTGCGATATATTTTGCAACACTACACATAACCACTCAACAAGGTCTGCAGATCTCTGAGCACACAAGATGACAAAAACAGGAAGCGGTAACAGACCACACCGGGGCCACTTTATTAGGTACAAGGTCTACCTGATAAAGTGGACAGTGAATCCAAAATGACCAAGCCTACCTTTTCTCCATTGGCGCTGCCCAGCACATAACAGCCCATAATGTGGATGACGTTAGGGTCTGGATTGAGTTTGCTCATTAACCTGCTCAGTCGCCGCCAAAACCTGGTAAGGAAATGAACTGGTTAAAATGCATTATTCACACTTGTTGAAATGCTAATAGATTTTGAAACACTGCCGTGGTCAAAGGAGAGTGAAAGGAAGTCTTGATTGCACATTTTCATATTCAGTGCAGTCATTTGAATGTGTTTTGTTGAGGCAATGCTGAATAAAATCAAAGTGGAAGCAGAAATCAGTCTTGTATGGCTTTTCAGAGCTTTTTCATTTCACTATTCTCCTTAAGGGGTTACCATAGCAAAACATCATTCATCTGACCCTATCTTCTGCATCAGCTTCTCTCAGACCAACTAACTTCAGGGTCCATAAATATCCTCTTTGGTCTTCCTCTATGCCTCCTGTCTGGCAGTTCAAACCTCATCCATCATTCTACCCATTTCTACCCATATACTCACTATCCCTCCTCTGTACATGTCCCATATATTCACTATCCCTCCTCTGTACATGTCCCATATATTCACTATCCCTCCTCTGTACATGTCCCATATATAGTCACTATCCCTCCTCTGTACATGTCCCATATATATTCA
>JAVQKC010137905.1:0-18943 GCA_036025475.1 Philypnodon macrostomus
GTTGAAAATGATCCGGCAATTCGTTTTTGAGTTATCGCGTTCACAGCTAGGATCTGCGGACGCGGACGCACCGACGTGATTCCATAATATCGGCGACACGCTGTTTTCGCCGATATAATCATCAGTTATGTGAAGCTTTTTGTTTTTACTGATGAAACAATACAATAAAAAACACCATTTGCCACCCTTTCTGGAAAATATATTAATATAACATAATGACGACTAACTAGCTTAAATTGATTTCAAAAACATTGCTTTATTTATTAATTGAAATCACATGCAATTGTGACTGTGACTTTATTCACATTAACTCCAACCACAAGGATGTCTAATTCTGTCAATACCCTCTTAACACACTGGTATTACACGTAACGCTAACAGTAAACACCTGTATCTCTGTATGTAGCCCTATATAACACAATACATATAATCCTAAACATCCTCACTGATGACGTCCCTTTACCCAATTACCTGCTACTGCTTATCCTTATAAAACCATTATCACTGAGGATGCTTTAACCACTAGAATTTGCACTTTTACACTCCATTGACAACATAAAATGACTATTAGCATGGCAATTAACATGTCTACCTCTATCTACACATCTACAAACCCACAGGTATTTAAACCCACAGGTATTTCGAGGGCACATTGTGTATCTCATTTGCGTTCAATGAAAATTAGTTACATTAATACTGGGCTCTTTGGTGACACTGATGACATGTAACCACACGTCTAACAATAAACACAGGCTTATTAGACACAAGGGCACAGCCATTAACACTGCAGAGATTAAACAAACCCCATTTATCTTCATCTAGTATTCATCACTGGCTGTTATTTCACTATAGCTGTATGTAGATGCACCACAGACCAAAAGATTGATGCAACAATGTACTATAGGCTTCTGGCAAAAAACTAAAAAGTTATTGTTTTAAATTGCACCAGATTGCAACGTGAGAAGCAAGCTCTTGAAGCTGGTGAAAGTTGAAACACAGAAGCTGTCAGATGAAGTGGGTCAGGCCATACGGAGGAGCCTGAACTGGGGAGGACTCACGGGAGGGGGTGGGTTTATTATGAATTTCCTCCATCACTCTGATCTGTAAAAAAAAGACTGGCCTGGACCACCCCCAATGTTCTGTGAAATATTTAGGTAGCGTACTTTGTGGCTTCCAAAAGACTGGATTAGGATGTCTGTTATGAAGAATTCTGAACTGTATATTCAATAGCTAAATTCCTATACAGATTATTTGAGTATGCCAATAGAGAAAATGAATAGAAATTTGACTTCCAGAACCAGTGTGGGCGGCCACTCCATATAAGCACTAAATAACAAGATGTCTAACTAAATATACAATGGTGCCCTTGATGAAACAATGCAGAAATGACACATTATAATAGGCCTGCTTCTCACCTCAGCACCATGGGACAGGCTCCTTTTCCTGAAATCCGGGGAGGGCTCGGCCGAGTGGGTCAGGCCTCCGTTCTTCAGCTGCTCCCCCGACGGAGACTTTGGTACAGTCCACACAGGAACACCATCTGTGGATAAGACAAGGCAACGTCAAAGCAAATAACTCGACCAATTTAAAGTCTGAAATGCATAAATTGTGCTACATGAATACATTAATTTATGCATTTATGCTGGAAGAGGCTTCATGAGGAAATACAAAGAGAGGAAGACCAAAAAAACAACGTCATTCTGCGTTTGGACGTTTGATATTAAGGTTTTCATAAAAGGCATATCAGATTGACAGGCGAGACAGCAGGAAATTGCCTGTGTGCTGTGTGCTCACTGTTCAGTCCCCGTTGTGTTACAAAGCTAAGGTCGACCGGTTTCCGGCTCGTGTGATGGTTGGTTTTGACATAATGGTCAGGTAGGCAATTTCTGTGGTAGTTTGGCCGACTTTCTCAGGTGTTTGTAAGGATTTAGGGGGAACGGTGAATAGAAAGTGGAAAATCTTTTTAGTAATTTTTTTAATTGATTGCTTTTATAGACAATAGCTAAAATAGACAGTTAAATTGACCTTGATACTAGTTCAGTTAATCTCTGTCCATGTAACAGATTATTAAAAAATCTAAATAAGTGATATGATAATATTGTATTGAAATCCACTTTGTGGCTTTGTAACTATAATTTGTAGACTTTTATAGTGAATATGAGAAAAATTATTAGCGGATTTTAAATTTGAGGAATGGATTAAACTTAAATATACAGCCTAGTTATCAACAATAACACCATTTTTCCAAATTAAATTTTCTAAAAAGCCTCCCACTTATATTCACCACAGTACTGTATCTCATTTCAAAGTAATATCAGGGGAGCAAAGGACAGCTGATGTCCGATTTCAGCTCTCAAATTGGGTTATAGTCTACTGCCCCGAGAAGCCCTTTTCTGTGATAGCCATTGGTGCGAGGCAAAGTGTACTGACATGAGCCGGACTGCTGCTGAGCCTAAGGCCAGTCTGCTCTCGACAAAAACCACTGAAATCACCCTCCGGCCAAGTCTGCGCTTTGGTCAGCTGACAGTTTGATAGACAGGGGCCTAAAGAGTGTTAGCAAGAGCGCTCCAATGCAAAGAGACAAGTGTACAGTGATGGACGGCTGCTCTGTCCAAAGGCATAGAGGTGGTAGAATGAAAACTGAAGCAGGCTTTGAAGTTTAATGCCAAGACATTTCCAGAGATCATGGGTTCAAGTGAGTCCATTTCTTGGTTTTCAAGAGGTAAGATTTATTTTTTATCTGTTAACTTTTCTGCGATGTCACAGTGGAGAAGTAGAGATAGAAGTAGAGGTAATACTCAGATGAGCAGAGAATGTCAGCGCCATTGGACAGAGGCATGCAGGTGAAAAGAGCTTAAATAAACATGCAATAGATGTCTCCAATGGCTGGACCTTCCATTTCTGGGCTGTGACATCGATTTAGAGTGTTATTTTTCAACTCTCCGTAGACTGTATATTCTTACTGTTTCTGCAAGTTTCAGTTTTTTCAAGTTTAAAAATAGAAGCTGGCTTTGACTACTGTAATGGAAAAGACTCAACAGGTCAGAAATGAGTTAGTAAAATGTTTTAGATCTTTTACTTTTGATTGGGCGTGGGATGATCGCCACAGTGGTAAACCTGGCAATGTTATTCAAAGCAAACTGGCTCAAAGTTAATCGCAGCTTAACAAATAGATACAGTAAAATGTACTCCATTTATCTATTGTCAACTATCCAAACACCACCCTGTCCTTCAAACACATTTTAAAATTGTAGCCATGCATGCAATACCATACTATCGCAACATTTATTTATTACGTTGGCCTATTTCCATCACAGTAGTGGTAGCCAGCTTCAGAGTGAGGGAATTGTTGGTCAAAATGCATTCCTTTACTCATTTTATTTCTGTAAAGGAGAAGGCTCTAAAAATCATAGTCAACCCGAGCAAAAAGATCCTTTGTGCTGATACTCGTCTTGTTTGTGACTGGTAGGTTGTTGAGTGCTGCTTATTGAAAGCTTCTTAATAGTGGACCAAACGTGCCACACAGACTCAACCCAAACCCTCATGCTTGGCCCACCTTGTAAAGATATCTCATCCATGCTTTTGTACTGTAACCAAACTGTTCAACCAACCAGCCACAGTCCCTTTTATCAGCTGGACCAGACCAGATGCTGTTCATGCCATATCGCTTAAGGCCCTAAGAAAGCGCTCCTCACTGAGGCGTGGGGGGTACATGCCGGAGTTGGGCAGCAGATGGGCCCCCTAAGGTTTTATCAGCCAAACAACGGAAGGAGAGAGGTTTGTACTTGCAGCCGGGGCGTCCCACTCCACACCAGCCCCTGTCTGAGGAACAGCTACAGGGCAGGGTGACTGTGGGCGCAAACAGAAGACCAACACACTGTGAGGACTGGTATATCGGCTCTGGTGCCACTTCAACCAAAAAAAGACTCAAAAAGAGCTACTGTGGCTAAATGTTGGTCAGTTTGCAGTCACAGCAGTAAATACTAGATACAATTAATTGAGTATACTGAGAAAATAAGCCCTGACTACAAAATAGAACCACATGAGTTCCTATCTCAACAGCCGCTCGTACATTGTATTGTCTGTATTTTACTATTGCTGCATTATACTAATCCATGTGATAAACTGAGGTACAGAACTGTCACAAAAATATATGCTAACATTGAGTTGAACATATAATTAGTTAGTTCATTAGTTTTGCTTATTGATTTTCCATATAAAAAATACTTCCAGTCAGCTGCACTACCTGACAACAGTAAAAACACAGTAATTTGATAAAAGCATTTCATCAGCCAAGAGTTTTATGACGATCTACAGACCACCCAAGACTACATTAATTTAACATTTAAAGTTTAAGGGTATACACTGCTGTGAATCTATACATCCTCCGGTCCTAAGAAATGAATTGTGTTATATAATAATCTTCTTCTCCCATATACTGTATGTTATTAGCAACAGTGTAGAATGCATGGTAAACATCCACCTTTCTAGACCAGTGTCTATTTTCATGCCCATAGAAGCACCTCAGGCTGCAGAAGTTTCAAATCCAGACTTTATTGGGTCCATAATGATCTGGCACAAAGAGGGTTAACAGAGGTCTGACATTTAGGCACCAGTGAAGCTCCTTTGGCAAAGACTAAGTCCTTTAGAGGAGATTTTGAAGAGTGCATAGTATTGAATATTAAGAGTTCACACATACTATAAGCCCTGATTGTTCTACATGCATGAACAGTCTGAAATGTTTCTATGGATTCTGTAAACAACATTTTCACAACATCCATGCTACATTTGGCACTGTTACTTGATTTCAATGCATTTACATACATTGAACAATAATGAGTGAAAAATGACATAGAAGACACTGGAAAAACATAACACACAAAATGAAGACAAACACACAAATGTAACATTCAACAACATTTACTACAGACATTAAAGTTCAAGGTAGCCATCAGGCAGGGGCACGAGCCACAGTCCAGTTGCCCCAGTTGGCTTTTACCACTGGGGCAGGGCTCAGAACAAGGGGACAGAGGTGAGAGGGGAGATGGAGGGGCAGGGGGCTCCAGCAGTAGGGGGCACGGGGGGCACGGGGCGCACTCACCAGAGGGGGCGTTGTGGCTGTGCTGGGACGCCTGAGTTGGGGGTGGCGGGCCGTGGTTCTGGCTTTGCTGGAGGATGCTGAGGCACTCGCCCAAGCAGCTCAAGGTGGCGGCTGATGTGGCTTTGAGCAGCAGCAGGTCCTGGTCCAGGCAGGATAGGGGGCCTTTGGTGGGCAGGGAGTCGATGGACTGGACCAGGCTCTTCTGCTGGCCTTCTGCTTGGGCCATCACCTAAAAAATAACATTTGAAATGATTAGAGGTTATTATGTCATCCCTCAGCATTGGAACATTGTAATTCAAAGATGCCTTCTGTGACATGCAAGAGGAACATTCAAACAATAATTTATGTCTAATATAATAAATTGGCCTGAAAATAAACCTCAATATATGAATGTCTATATCTCTCGGCTGGTCTGAAAACACCGGGGACATTCTATGGGGGTAAAGGCAAGATGGAGCATCTCCACTTACGTGACTTTAGACAATGATGAATTGATTAGATCATATTTCTTGATTATGGTATGGTAGACATAGTATAAATGTATTGTGGGCAGTTGGTAAATTAGAGATAAGCAAATTCAACTTGTTAAGAAAATAGCTATGTTCAATTTACCATCATGAAGAACTGGTTTGGGTTAACATCTAAATTGACTGATTCTGTAACACTCCAGACAAACAAACAGTTGCTCTAACAAACCTTCAAGAATCCCAGACAGTTTCATTGTTATCTTCTATGCGGGAGGTGATACAAAGCCAGCAAATCAATCTTGACAACAGACAACACGGAATACTTCTGACCATCTGCTCCGAGAAAAGTGAGCCAAGTACACAACTCGCAACACAACAACTTAGCAAGAAGTGGCATTAGAGATTACTTCATGGTGCCTCCGATCCACAGTGAAAAGGACACAGGTAATGAGCTTCTCCAGAAACTACTGAATCCAAGTTGTTTATCAGAGTGTAAATGTTGTATTCATTAATAATGTATAACTAAACACAGCTGTTGATGGCCCTATACTACAACACGCACAGGAAGATATGCACTTTTCCCATTATTCAAATATTAACATGTATTAATGCAGTGCACATTTTGGTTCCTCAGTCATTTCTTAATAGACTCTAGTCTTATTGCACACACTTAATCCATTAATTTAAAGCAGATGATTGATCCATGAAGATCACTATTTGTGCTAATTTCCATATTAACTAGAGTTCTAGTGGGGGTGTTTTGAAGATACTAAGTCTTTTTGTCCCTACAGTTTTGTTTTTAAGTTTTCTTAGCTCTTTATGATACTCTTCTTAGTCTTGGCCTTGAAAACAATAATGGATTCCATTTATTCAATTTGTGATTTACTCCATTTTACAGTCTGTACCTCAAAGTCACACACTGGTGGTGATAAGCTACATCTGTCCTAGCCACATGTGCCCTACACGTAGGTGGCAGAATGACAGAGAGATGGCAGCCATCAAACACACCACTGCAGTCACATGAACACATTCAAGGTGGGTGAAGTGTCTTGCCTAAAGACACAACTGGGGGTAGGGACTGAATGAGATTGAAACATCACAGCTCTTAGATGCTAAAGAACTCAAGGGAATCTTGTATAGAGCAATCTTAAGGACACAGCTGTTCATGTGCACAAATGAAACGCACTCTAAAGACTCTAATGGGACCCTACTGTCCACATTTAGGGTAGGCCCAGATAAAATATTCAAAACCACTGTGAGCATAAAAACTAATAAGAACTTATTATTAAGAAGAATATTTTTGTTGTTTATACTATAACCTTACCATAAAAAAAGTAAATGCACAATAATTTCATGAATTGATTATAATGTGATATAACTTTGCCGCTAAAAACATGTGCTTTGAAGCAGCTTTGAGGAAATGATAATGATGGTATTATTATCATCATCATCATGCACTCATGCCATACATTTATGTCTATTTATAGGTGGTCTATATGTAGCCTGTAGGTGAAATGGCACAGAAAATTTGAACGGTATAGCTCTAGTCAGTGGGCTCACAGAGAGAGAGCAGAGAGCAGCCCTGTTTCCAGAAATACCCATCTCAGGCCATTCTGATGAGCTGATGTGGGCCAGCTGTGACAAACATATAGATACGGCACACATAGATGGGACACACGCAGTTATGGCCATGTGCAGCACAAAGAAACACCATCCAGACTATTCACAGAAATCAGTGGAGCCAGTTATTATTATGATGATCACTTCCTGTAGCAATATAGGAAATGGTGGGACTGACATGGAGCAAATCAGAATATATTATAGTCACTGAAAAAGCAGGTTGAAAAGGTCATTTTTTGTGTGATTTTAACCAAAAGTTGGGTTGTTAAAGAAAATGTCAGTTTTTTTGTTTTCCATATTACAAAAAAAATATGATCTCTTTACGTCAGACCATGACTAACCAAGTCAATATGTATTATTAACACATTAGAATCTACCAAATAAAACATCACAGCTCTTTGATGCAAAAGAACTAAAGGGACTCTTGTATAGATCAATCTTATAGACACAGCTGTTCATGTGCACCAATGAAACGCACTCTAAAGACTCTTCTGTTTGCGCGCATCACTGAATGTAGCAAAAGATTGAGGGATCATAGCAACCGGATTAATGGCAATACTTAAGAGGACTCATGTCTCTCAACCCATCTGGCAATCTCTGGAATAGGTGGAAGTGTCTGGCACTTTTATTAACGTCTAAGCATTACTCTTTTGACGGCCTCTGTGACCTAGAAAATGGAGGAGAATACTGCACTGATGGCTTTTAAAATAGTTTGGAATATTAAGGTAATGTTAAACACTAATTTGCCACAGGAAACTGCTTCTAATTCACCACAGCTGTGTAAATGACTAAACCTAATCTCCAGATGCTGTCTCAGTCAGTTTGTGTAAACCTCACAGTATGCTGAGGTCAGTTCAGTGAGCACCAAAGACCGTCCTGTGGAGACTCACTCAAGAGCAAAGTCTGACTTATCTGTAGTTTGGCACTTTTGACAGTCAATATGATCTAGTGTTGTAGTAGCCCGTCTTGAGACCAGCCTTGAGACTTTTCCTACAAATTATTATTGGGAGTAAACACTTTCTTTTAACACTTTTATTATATTGTTTGAAGCATATATTTTTTATTAATTGTTTAGCATAAAACATTAGTTAAATTAACGGAGTATATTTGTGCCATGATGTCTTAGCTAACTTTAGTCTGTGGTCTTGAACAGATCTCGATGTGGCTGGGTCTTGGTTCAGTCTAGTCTCGGACAGATCTCAGCCTTGGACTACTGTGGTCTGGAATAGTCCGGTCTTGACTACAACATTACTATGTTCCTATAGTGTATGGGTGATATTAAAAAAAAACTACAAATACTGGCAATGTACAGTCTGTGCATTAATCCACTGGTAATGAGACGTGGCTTCTTGGCCTTAGAGAGTGTGAAAACTCTCACCGTTTACTTCCCACTCCAGCTGCAGAGGCACAGCTGTCAGACAAGATCATGAGATTCAAAACGGACAAATAACATTCACTGTGATTGTGTAGAATCATAGCAAGGGTCCAAATTAGAAGGGAGAAATGTCTCAGCAAAAACAATGAAAACCTACAAACTAGAAGATCCAATGTGTTTTTAAACATATAGAAATAAAGTCAGACTGGCTTATTCACACTTGGATTGGAGGTGTTGACTGGCACTGACTGTACTGTATGCGAAGCCTGACTATGTCCTTTTGAGGTCAGTTGGACATTGCAGATTGTGATCACATGTAAATAAAAAGCCTGGTGAACCACACTTCAAACTGCTGTAGTCTGTCAAAATCAAGCAGCAGAACAGTGTTGGTTTTGCCTAATGATGTCACCATATGCCTCATATTTACTCCGAGGTTCAGTTGAGGAGACAGGCTCTGTTCTGGAGGTGAGGAATGACTCGTCTCACTCCAATAGTTCGCTGCTCTGTTTCTGTCCGGGAGCCAATCATTTACACTGGATATTCTTAGAACAGCAGACAAGCCACAGCATCCAAAAAGAAGAAAAGTATAATGACTTGGAGCCAGCTGAGTTTTCAATGAGAGTTTAAAGAAAAAATAGATGAAATATTTATGCTCTCCAACAGAGTCATCGGAATATCAAAATAGGAACAAGTACAAGTGAGGTAAAATGCACACTTTTAATACATCGTTTAGCAAATGGCCCGGACACCCTGAGACTTAGTAATACATTTCAAATGATACACCGTGTTCATGGCTCACTGTGAAGTTTTCATGGCAAGCTGTGCTGTATTGTAGGATAGTATCATACAACACTCTCTATAGCCTATATTATGCACAATATATGAGATGTGTGATGCAATGTCAAAGCATGAACTTAAATGAATGTAAGTTTAGTGGTTTGACTTCAGTTAATACTGCTCTTGTGATGAGGCCATTACTGTGGTATGGCTGCCACTTCTCGGTTAGCCTTCTCAAGAGATAGCTTACCAGCAAAATGTGTTGTATGTTAACAAAGCTGGTTTAGTCCTATTTCAGCCAAATTCTGAAATCATTCAGTATCCAGACATCTGGTTCATTTCCCAAAAAAGTGAATTTTAAATTATAACAGCTACAGTAATTACTTCATTGTTTTCAAGTCTGCCACATCGACTTTTTATAATTTTTTTCTCTTTCACAAACGAAGCTTCACGAGCGATATCTCACAATTAATCACCACAAATGAAGTGCCGACAGTTTGTTACAAGGAGACTAGGGAAAACAATCTTCTCCTGAGAGATAAGAGCAGAATGGTGAATGGATGTGCTGCTGAGGATATGCAGATGTGGGTAGATCAGGACTATGTAGTAACCAGAGCTGACAGGTGCTGGTGACGGAGGTGGGCAGAATTAATGAGAATTTGAGCCCAGTCAAAAGCTGATAGGACTTTTTGAGTGAAAGGACTTTTAATTAACTCGGAAAGTGGTTACAGCAGGTCGGAGCATTCAAACTTCTGTGGAAGTGAAGCTATTAAAATGTATAGGCTTGGTTCTATACGTCTAAGGATTAGCATAAAAATAATGGAATATGAATGTTTACATATTAATGAGCTATGGCGTGGCAAAAATATTAAAGGATGGAAAAATGACTCTGAGTTCTATTAACGTTAGTTTGCTGAAATTGCATCCAATAATAGCATTATTCAATAAACTATCATAGTAAAAACAGACCAAATAGTAAAAAAATAAAACTAAATGTATAATAATAATCAGATCATTAATACTATGTCATCTCAAACATCTTTACATGGTACGCATTGACACAGCACTATCTTTTAAGTTAATAACTGAACTTGCTCACCAGCTCTCCCCTGCCACTAGAACATTCATCAGTATGGATTTATAATGTAAAAATGCTAACGTCAAATCTATAGAGACAGAGACAAAGACAAGAAGAATGGGCTGAAGCCACTGCACAATGGCCTTCCAACATGCATCAAAATTCCACCATGGTGAGGAAATCAAATGTATGCATTCATTTATATTTTACTCAAGAATTCAAATTTTCATGTTTTATGTGACCACTGCTTAGCAAAGGCAAACGTGTGTGTTTACTTATCTATTCTGTCCGTTCTTTCAAACGCGTTAAGCTGCATACACTGTCAAAATGTTCTTTCAACCCAACCATAATCCTACCAGTGACATGCATTTTGTACTGCATCTCATAAGTGTCAAACATGTCGAGAAATAAGCCAGTGTGTTTCATAAGACTGGTCAAGACAACACATTTATTTTTTGTCAAGCTCCAGAAAATATTATTGCTGCTTTGTTCATCCACGCTAGACCTAACCTGCAAAGAGTTCTAACTGGACAGTGTGAGTTTAGTTTTGATGGGTGTAAAAAAATGATTGTTAAAAATGCAAGATCCTAGATTTTGGTAAACATTTATTCTGTATATACAGTATACAGAATAAATTATACTATGCAACAAGACAAAGTTATGAACTGTAAGGTTGGATTGATGTAAAATATTTGAAAAATTGCTGTCTATTCCTCATCAATCGCATCCCTAATATACGTTTGGTCCAAGAATGACAACTCCAGTTTATCCACTGACCTGTTTGACCTCCAGCAGCCGGACCGGGTACTGGTTGGTCTTGGTTCGACGGGCAGCGGCCGGAGATTTGTGGTGAGTGATGGTGACGATGTTGCTAGGTGACGCGGAGTGACTCAGGTGTCGTGGTGTCACCGGGGACGACGAGGGTGTGAGGTGAGGCAGGAGCGAGAAGCTACGGGTCCGGCCTGAACACGAGGGGGCCTGGGGGACACACACAGAAGGGGGATTTACACTAAATTTGTGAGCAGATACTACAATCGTGTTTCTCTGAGCCATAGAAGACTACCAGGGGTGCTTGGTACTTTTGAACATTTACAATATATATATTTGTCATGAAATGTTATACCCTGACTAGAAAATACTTAAAAGTGTTTTTTTTTTATAAGCTCGAAGTGTGTTTTGATTTTAAAAATATATATATTCTTATTATTTTACATATTGACAAAATGTGTTTTGAGGTCATGGATGCCAGTTCAATTCATTAAAGAGGAAAGTATAATTAACATGGTTTTTCCAATTTGCCAAAACACTGTTTATAGAAATCTGCAGAAAACAACCTCAGGCCCTTTATGTGCAATACAAATCATGACACATTTATCCCACGCCACTCAAAATGGATACACCAGGTAGCGGTCTAGTGTGTGTGAAACGTATTTTGATTTAGGCTCCTCCAGTCATCGCTCCAGATCTTGCATGGACAAAAATAGAGAATCTTGCCCCCCACATAGAGTAAATAAATGTGCTTTAACTGTATTGTAAGCAGAATTACTTGGATATGAATGACATATACAAAAAACTTTCTCTCCCTGACCCTGACCTGGCAATGTCCGACCAATGGCTCTCGTTTTGACTTTACTCTGAATCAGCTGAAAAACTAAGGTCAACAAACAACAGCTCTGCACAGTGAAGAACAGAATGCAGTAAAGTCAAGTAATATCTCAACAACGAATTTTGCTATAAACAATAAATAAAAGATTACTTCATCATTAAGGTTATTACTTGATCAGGGCTGGATTAGGTGATACATAACTAAGCATAAGCCAAGTTACATTACTATGATTTTTGTGAACTGACAGAGAGCAGTGATAACACAAACTTCATTGATATGGGTAATCATTAATCAGCATACAGACAAGAGCATTGTTGTATTGTAGTGTGCAAGGCCAGGTCATGAGTAAGCACAAAAGTAAACAGAAGAGTGATCGAACTGATACACTGATGTTTGTCCTTTAGACCTGGCATGGGGCCCAAAGCCTTCTAATAAAATACAATTGTATGGATAAAGCAATTATAAAGAAAATACAGCACTGCAGTGAGAGGAACTCATTGACTATTGGAATAAGGTCAATAACATGCTCTTTGAACAGTTATAAATGGATTGCACTGACAAGTGAGTGAACAAACACAGGGCAAGACAATTCAACCATTAACTAAAGGGTTTAGAAATGACAGTTAGGAAACATCCCTCGTCAAAAGAGTTCAGGCTCAGTGTTTAATGTGTGTTACATTGCTTTTATGGTAGCATACCTATATATATATATATATATATATATATACACACACACATACATACACACCTATATTTATATATGTATATATACACCTATATATATTATTATTATATTAGTAGTGTTTGTACTGCTTTGAACAAAATACAATATGCAATATAAAATATAAAATGTGTGTAAAGATCCTTTTACTCAAAATAACTAAACCATGATATTAAAAATGTTAGTAAAGTAAACTTATCTGAACATACTGGTGATTTTTTTCCATTAAAGCTTAAAGACGATGAACTGAACAATATGAACTTGTGGCTTGCCAAACTATTTATTATTTATATAACTGGTGGGTGTGTTGAGTCCCGTGTGAAGCAGTGTGGGCCCAGAGTCCAGTGGTCAGCTGCTGAACTGTAATTTTCTGAACTATATATATATATATATATATGCATAAGCATGGCTGTTTTTAGTAATCAGGCATAATCAGTATCAGTATTATAATCATCACAAAGGGTGATTAATTGCCATTTTATAATAAAACATTTGATAACAAAAGTTCACTGTCTGCTGCATTGTGATCAATTCAATGTGGCACATTTACTATGTCCATTAACCCTGTGTACAGTTTTTTTTATTAACAATAACAATTTCATTAATGTGTTGGCAAAGTCTAAGACAATATTTACTGGGAAAACATAAAAGTACAGCTAAAAATCAGTTCATGAACCCACACTGCCTGGTACGCAGGGTATGGTTTATTTAAAACATCCAAATGTAAATAAAGCATTCATGTTTTAGTGCAAACCGGGCCAATGACCTCTGGTGCCCTTCCTGTCAGTGTTGTTATATGCTACAACACTTTCACAACAAAAACACAGCTCACTTGTTATTG
The DNA here is from genome assembly GCA_036025475.1 of Philypnodon macrostomus. Lineage (NCBI taxonomy): Eukaryota > Metazoa > Chordata > Actinopteri > Gobiiformes > Eleotridae > Philypnodon > Philypnodon macrostomus. Next base: position 13,587 of record JAVQKC010137905.1, read on the forward strand.
GCTCCACTTATCAGGCCCTAATCAGCTTGATATTCAGCAGGCGACACAGTGATCTGCCAAAGCCCTGAACAGCAGCACAGGCACAGATGTCATTGTAACTACCTAAGGATTCAATTCACCTCTGCAAATGGGAAGCAGATGTGCAAGTTAAAATCACTATTATGCTCATACTTTGGCATCTTCAAAATGACTTTGGACGAATTTGGGAACTCTATTAAACTAAAAGTTATTCTGATATTAATAGTTTTTTGTGGATTGGTAAAGTCTAAGGACAAATGTATTAATACTGCAATTCACTGACCTTTCTGTCAACCTTGATTTAGTAACTTGAAGTGGGTTGTGAGGTAAATTGACCCAGTACGGTTTCTATTATAAATAAGTCTCTCTACGTGTTCTCAGAGAGTACAGTGTGTCTTTGCTTTCTCATAAACAGTGACTGTGAAAGTTATCTGAAAGGCAGGCAGAGCATCTTAAGAAGGATTAGACCTGAATACATACAGGAGCTACTGGCGTCTAAATGGCCCACAGCTTCAGAACTAAATGCCAGAACGACTCAGTGTAGGGCTGCACAATATATTGCAACTAAATATGTCACTATAATGTTATGGTCTTCATCTGAAGAGTCTGGAGTTTGAAATAAAAACAAATGCAATTGGACTCTTTCTCCAGATGTGCAGTAAGACCAAGTATACTAGTAATAAGCCAACATAATGAACCATACTTTCTCAAAAGTCGCACTGATTATTTTGTGAAAAGTCAGCATGGGAGTTTGTATCTTTGAGATTGGTGTCTATTGAAGGTATGTGAAGCCTGCGTGACTCACCAGCCCCTCTTGGCCGCCCCCGGCTCGCTCCACACTCAGGTGCTCATCAGAGCCTTTTAGCTTCCTCAACTGCAGCACACAGAGAAACAAAAAGGGCAAATATTTTAAAGATACATTTAAACACAGAACGAAAATGTGTACTCAGGAAACATAATTACAGGAAGAACAGGAATTACCCATAGAGACCAAAAGATGCGTAGTATATGCACCAAAATGGATGAGTCACTAAGTCTACCGCAGACTCACATTTGTTTTAAAAATCTGTATTATTTGATTGTATTAATTAGAGGCATTGTTCAAATGTATTATTGAAAATCTGGCAGAGATAGGAACCAAGTCAATCAAAATGTGTCAATCTTTAGCTAACAGAAGGATTTCTTTATTAAATGATGAGACATGTTTTGCAAAAACAATACCGACTCTGTTGTCTGCTACAGCTCCACTACATTTTTATACATTCTTACCAAAAAACACACTTTAGATTGTGCAGGTATTGAGTAATTGGACAGATTTAAACAGTGTTTTTTCTGACTAGTGTACATGTGAGAATATACCACAGGGATTAAATATGGATTATGTATAATGTATAAAGATGATCTGAAACGTTTGTTCAAAAAGTATCCCTGCAATCACAAAATTATTCATTAGATTTCAGTCTGTAAACGTGTCAAAAACATCAGCAAGCCAGTATCAGCGACCCAACTAAAATAACCTGATTCATATGCACCAAACGTCCTCATTCATAAACATGCTCAGCTCTGTCTGGGAGCAAAAGTTTCTTCTTTCAAAATTTTGGATTATTTCGGTTTCTCACTCAAAGCTGACAGCCACGACCTCCATCTATAGCCACAGTCAGAGCAGCAGACAGCACATGTGTACCCCAGCTAATCCCTGAGCCGAAAAATAATCTCATAAAAATACATGGTGGATAAGGGTAGTTACTACGACACATGGCAGCTGGATTCTAAATGTTATTCTTTGGGCTTCTACGGGCCTAATATTTGACTTTTCAGCGTGTCATATGCATATTACTCTGCATATTATTCATATTAAACTTGTGTTAATTGTCGTCAGCCGAGATGTGCCATTTTGTTTTGACATTGTTAAGAGACTGACTAAAAACAAAATTGAAATGAGAGCAGAACATCAAAGTCAATGATTATGATACATATGTCGTTGAGACCTTAACACCCCAAAGTCATGTTTTTATTGCACGGCCATCTGCTACTGTCTAGTCTCTAACTGTAAAATGTGTTTCAAAATAACTTCATTAACAAAGTGTACAATCTATTTCTGTGTAATTCATTTATAGTGCACATAGAAGGACTTTCCGTACCTATTAATATGTTAGATGCTTTTAAAGAGAATATGCAATTAAAAAAAAGCTTCCCTGAGAGCTACACTGGCTCCTATCCAACCTCAGGGCAGCTGTGGCTATACAGATTTGAATGACATTTTCAGGGAAGCTGACATAGCATAATAACATAAGGAAGAAGTCATTCGATTTTGGGAGTGATCTGGAATGTTTCTAATATTTTCTCTGTATGGCCTTCATGACAAGGCCTCCCCTCCTCCTGCCGTGTGAAACTCAACACCTGCCAATGCTTCATTAGTGGTAAAGTCACAGTTCTCACTCCGTTGCAGGTGTACACTAGAAAGTACTCGGAGAGCGCACACCTCCGGCAAGGCAGATCATGTCCCCTAAACACTCTTAGCATAAATCTTCAGTGGAATTGAGGTAATTAATACAAAAAGACAGAAAAGTCCTGTTTCTGTGGTAATGCTGTTGCACAAGACACTGAGAACACAGGAATTTCACAAAAAGAACATTACCTGGGCTTATACATGTGGACAGCAGACAAACTTGAGACACACTTTGGTATCACACCAGAAACTTACTATAACTTTGTAGTTCTATATTTATTGTACTTTATGTTAGCCCTGTGAACCTATGGCTGTTATGCAGGACCTTGGACAGCCATTAGACATTGTCAAACATACCTCATCTACTATGGGCTTGTGGAAAGGTACACCATGGATGATGACCATCTCAAGGCCAATGTATTCATTCATTATGGGCAATCTAAAATGACCAATTAGCATTTATTAGCATAGTAGCATTTAGTCCCCAAGTCAAAGTCAGTGCAAAATGTGAAAAACTAAGGAGAGGGTATTGGAGAATTGCATAGATAGACTTGGTTGTGGATTGTGGCACAGACCAAATGGAGTCATCTGAGTTGGAAAGTTTAGCTGTTTCAACATAACCCTTAAGAAAAAGCTAATGTTGTGTTTTTCATTCCTGCCTCAAAATCCTTTCACAAGCCAAGATTCATTTATTTGTGTAATCTCCATCTTGCTGTTGTTCAGCTGCATGTCAAGCTGCTTTCAGGGGCCAAGTGAACTTCCACAAATCACTGCAATCACTGCAGGATCATTTTAGCTTAATCCTTGTTACTTAACCCTGTGCTCTTTTTCAGTACTACCCAAATCGCATCAAAACTTAAACGATGGTGCATGTACATCTAGGCCATTTTTTAAACTAAATCTGTAACCTTATAAATTTCATAAAGCCAATGAATGGATGTAAATCAACAAAATGAAAAGGACAATATGTCAATCTGCTGAACCTTTGAAAGTGATTGGAAACTGGAAGGCAAGCCAAAAACAGGTCCCGGGATGTGGGTGTTACCTTGGCACTGCTGTCCGAGTGGCGTCTGGCACAGGCTTGGAGCTGATTGATCCAAAACTGCTGCTCTTTGGCGTCAGAGGCTGCAGACAGTAACACAGAACAGAGATAATGGAGTTAAATAGAGCTTCTTTCCACATGTACAAACAGAAACAATGTGATAAATGATTTCCAGTACACTCTCAGGGCTATGCACTGGTATAACACAGACAACTGGGCTACTATGAAGTTATATCACAAGTCTTAGCATTATATATATAATATAATCACTTTCAGTGGCTCAGTTGTTCTATTGAATCCTTACAAATCCTTAAAAAATATACAACATTTTATGGTAATGTGTTTTTGTTCATATATTTTATTGAGTATACTGCCGAAGTACTTCAACAGTTTTTTCTGATATTATGATTGTGTCGGCTTGGCATCTATGCAAAACTCACAGAGCTCATTAAATAAAAAATAATCATATCATCAGCCTATATTTAGAGCTTGAAATGCTTGTCCCGGCGTCGCGAGTTCAAACCCGGCTCACGACAGTTTGCAGTTTCCCACTCTCCTCCCTGGTTTTATGTCACAGTACTGTTCTGTCAATAAAGCCATATAAAAGGCAAATAATAACTTAAAATAAATAAATAAAAATGAACAATAATCATGAAAAGCTATACCTTGAACATTTGACAAAAACCCTCACATTGCCTTTTACTAATCATTGCTACAGAGATCCCCATTTGGCTCATGTGCTGTGAACCAACCTGATTTGCACTGGCAAAGTAGGTCATAATACATTTTAATGCTATGCAGACAGTTAATATTAAGTGCAATAAAGAAGATCCTTTGATTTAGTATGATTAAAATGTAAGAATTTAGTTAAACTGTGCATAAAGAACAATCATTTTGAATCTGTGTTTGATCTCAGTGTTCTGGCTTTTGGCCAAATGTAGGATTAGTATTCAGAAAATGCAGTGTTCATTTGGCCTGTCTGACCCCAGCACTAGAAGTATCGTCGTGCTGCCTGCTGCTGGCTCAGACTTAGATCCACCTGAATGATGCTGACTGCACTCACCAGCTTCAGGACTCACAGGGCTCACGCCTCACATTTCACTGACCTCTCAATTGTCTGACTGACCTGGGCCAGCAGAGACGAACAAAGAAGCACAAAAAGCAAACATTAACCATTAAGTGTCTATCCAATGTTGGTCATCTGAAATGTCAAAAAGCATCATATATTATAAATGGGGTGTAATATGTTGTGACATTACACTTATTTTTAGAGCAACTGGCCAGCTATGGTAGCCCTACGGGGACATGCTATTATTTATGAACAACCCAATTAGAAATAATAATTCTATATTTTTAAAACAATATCTATTTTTTTAATTTAATGTCTGAAGCATGCAAGCCTGTGTACTAATATTAACACTTCATGAAACTCGAAAACAGTGAGGTCTTTACAAGCTGGCTCTCAGATAAATAAACACTGCCTCTAAAAACCATACATTGTTGAAAAATTATTTCAACCTGGAGAGACTCACAGAAACAGAAAGGCATTAGAGATGATTTATTGAGTGTGATAAAATACACATTTGGCGTTTAGGTCCGGGTGGAAAGACATGGAGATATATGCTGAACGTGTATGAGTACGTCTCCCCCCCCCAGGGCCTAGACACTGGTGGTGGCTTGAGATGACCAGATGAGTAGAAGAAGCGGGAGAGCCCAGATGAGAGGCAGAAGGGATGATGCACCTGAGTGGTTCAGGTGGTGATGGGGTGGAGGAGGGTCACGCATAAGCAGGGAAGCCGATTGATTGTGGTTGATTGGGTGGTTTAAAAGCAGCCGGCTGAGCGGGGA
>JAVQKC010137950.1:0-17579 GCA_036025475.1 Philypnodon macrostomus
ATAGACTCACTGTTTTACTACAGTGTACATATATATATATGTTGTATGGTGTATTTATTACGTATCTGTTTTAATTTAAATATTAAGCTAACGTAACATCGAGCGTATATACCCTACAGGTTCATTTCATCATCCGTAGGTAATTATTTGGAATATGGCAACACACAACAGTCCCCCAGCCTCACAGTTTGACAAAATGACACAAAATTAGCCAGAGTGAAGTTAAATACCATTAACAGTGCAAAAGTAATGGGTTTACTCATCTGGAGCACATTAGCTGTTTGTGTGTGCTCTGCGGCAATCACCCGCAAAACAGCTTTCAAATCAAATTTCAACTTAGTGATCTGAGAATTTGTCGTTTGCACACATGTGACTTGCAAACACTACTTTGTGAAGCTTTGAGAGGCCGTCTGGATTGGAGTTCTAAAAAAAAGCTTTTGTCTTTGTCCTTAAATCTTTAGTTTTTGGCTTCTCTTTGCAACAAGTATCAGGTGGTCCAGCTCTGCCAAAGAGGCGTACAACTTTTAATACTATGTGACTTTTTTCAAAACAAAGAACAAAGCAGGATGAAGTCGCTCACTTCTTAATTAATGCATAGGTTATGTTTGCTAATAATCACTTTCAACACACACACATGTCTGCTCTTAGAAAAGACAGGGATTTCTTGACATCTGTTGACATTATAGAGCAAAATTGACCAATTTTGCTCTATAATGTCAACAGATGTGTCAAGAGAACACCAAAGAACAAAGCTGCTTTCAACAGAACTTTAAACATTGAACAATTGTCCATTTCATCAAGATCAAGATCAAAATAAATGATTCCAAATTTTAAAAAAACATAACCCAATTCCTAGTTCTTGTCGGCTATAGTCTCTACAAAACCACAAATGCATGATTAGGTGTTGAGAAGGGCCTTCACATCAGTTCTCCTTCACTCCTTCATGTTGTGTTGGTGATTTATTTCTCTATACTTACATTTTCATTTTATCTTTCCCTTGAGTTTATTTTCATTCCTCCTCATTCCTCACACTCTTTTAATCATCTTTTCATCCCCCCAGTCTCCACCAAAGGGAGCCACTATTCCGTATCGACCCAGCCCCATTCCAGGAACCGTGCTGTTGGCCGGAAACCAGGTAAGATCCCACACCAGGAAGACTTGAGCATCCTTCAGGAAATTACCTCTTATCAGAGAGGCTGTATTGCTAAAAACATGAAGTGAGATATGAACTAACAAGGCAGCAAGATGATAGATGAAGAATACAAGGATGCACGTGAAGCTGGGAGAGATGAATGAGTGAATGAGGTGCTTAAATAGACAGATGATGCATAGATTTTTAGACCCAAGGAATAGTGGGCATGCTAATAGGTGTGGGAGCCTAGATGGATGGTATCAGGGCAAAAAAGACGACACAGTGATAGATAGATGCTAATAAGGATTGAGGATAAGCTTGAGAATGAATGATAGAATGCATAATGTGTTGTCTGGGGTCTGGGAAATTTGCTTTAGTTTGCATTTTGAATGTCCACTAGCTCTCACTCATTTTCTAATCTCTGGTAGATTATGATTGGCAGCTCCTGTCAACATCAGTCAAGTCCAAAACCAATGAAGGCCCTTTATCTTATTAGAAATTGTAACTATTCATCACGTGTGTAATATAAGGGTTGATCGAGATATGTAATGGCTGGCTTTCTCTGCAGGCTTTTCTGTATTTGAATTTCATATTATTGCTTTGTTATATTTTGTTATATAAAGGTAAGACACTTTTCAAATTCTCCATCTCACATAATGCATTTCTATATACTGTGTAAGCTATTGAGTTTATAGTAGATGATGATACTGACAGATACTGAGGCAATACAAATGATCACAATGTCTTTACTTTGTCAGATTTACATGTATGTACCTAAAGTATGCTTTTATCCCTAAGCATTGGTATTCTAGACCAGTGATTTGCTTCATGCTGAGACATGGTGGCAGCAGATAAGAAACAACAGTAAATAAGCACTAAATATAAGCTTGACATTAAATTAGCCATTCTATCTGTCTGGCAGATTAATATCTGCTTTCATTTTGTGCTTCATTTCTTGTTTATCTACGACATGCCACACTTCCACACTTCAAAGAGGAAACACTTCATGGTGAAGTTTTGTAATAGTCAAACTATATTAGCCTAATTCTATTCCACTGTAGCATGAAGCTTAGGCTGACAACGTCGATACTATACAATATTTTATATTAGATTTAGCTCATGAGATTAATTCACACGTGTATTTTTAATTTAATTAGCTTCTGCCCGTTTGTGTTGGACTTTGGCATCATCACATTATAAGATGAAAAATGTTCCATGAACAGGATTATTTTGGTAAATTGTACTGAAATGTGTGCTGTCAATGAGCTACAAAGCTACATACCCATGACTTTCAGAATACCAAACCACATACCTAAGGCCAACAATTGAAATATAATATCTTAAGGTTTTCTAATCAAAGACATCAAGTTAGTTGCTCCTTATAGTTTGGAAGATGATTTGCTAAAGTAGTCAAATTTGGTACATTTAGGCAAAATACATACATACAATTTGAGAGTCATGTATTAAGTGGTGATAAGGTTCTGGTAAAGAGCGCATTCAGTTTTTTTGCAGCTACCTTTGATGTGTGCTCCTAAAGTAGAAGTTCATTGGAATTATCTACCTACGTCGTAACAGTGAGCTAAAAGGGTCTCACTGAGAAATTCCAATTTATAACCCGCTAAAGCGACTCAATTAACACATTATTACAGTAAAGGTTAATCCTATACATCTTTAATGAACTTCCCTTTACATTTTGGAACCACTTAATCCATACGTTTTTGTGAAACTGTGATGGTTAATTGGTGGGAATCATTCAGCGGGCCTGGACGGTGCATCGGACCACAGTACTAGGAGGTTGTCATGTGGTCAGTGGGAGCGGAGTGATTTTCCCTCAGAGAGTGGCACTGCTGTCTGTAGCCGGTCACACATCATTGGAGTGTAACAAAGATTGTTTTGCAGACTGACTTGCTCACTCTGACGTATGTTTGGCCATTTGGGTATTTGTGGCTCAAGCCGTAGCTTTAGGTGGAACTTAAAGGGTTTATTTGTTATTTAGGGCTTATACTGTATACTACGAAACATTGTAATAAGACACACTGGCATGTATAGGTTGTGTAACGCAGTCAATATGTATTAAATGGGGTTCACACACAGTTAAAGAATAGTGGACTAATGATGTGACATAAATTCACAATGTAAAACCACAAGTGAGTGAAGATTATATTGAAGATGCGGCAACATATTGATGATGATATATATATAATTATACTGTAGCTGGTCCAAATATAGCAACAGAGCTCACTGATACAATAGGGCTTTAATGTAACCATGCTTTAAAATGAAGCTTTCAAACGAACAGCAGCCAGATATATTTTTCCCAGATATTGTGACAGTTGATGTGCATGCTGTTTTCCATAAAAGACTTTGAAACTGAGCCAAAGACTCAAACACAATGTCGTTTGATGGTGAGTCAATGGGAGCCAGTCTTTTTGGAGGTGGTCTGTACTGTTATAATAGTCCACTGTTCTTTTACTGTGCATTTGAGTGAACACTGTAAATTTGACTAGTTAATGTTTAAACAATCTAGGAAAGGAATTGCCTTGTACGAAAAACATTTAAGGTTTGTATGGGTGCACCCCACCTCAGGATAGTGCCTGACGCCTAACAGGACAATGTGAAGGAGATATGTTTAATGCAATCCATTTCCTAGACTGTTTAAAGTAAAATTAACTTGTGAACAGCGTAGAGGTCTAACTGTAGTGTCCACTGTGCTTGTGTCTCCCTGTGCCGGCTGAAGGTGTTCGAGGCGTCAGACTTTGGCTCTCATCCCCTGTTCTCAGTGGCACAGGGAGGAGTGGACCTGCAGCAAGTGAGTATGGCCGTCTGGGGTCAAGGGATTAACATCAACATCAACATTAGTCAAAGCCTGTTTACAATATTGAAAATGTTGGCCTCCGGTCCACATCTCAGTGCCTTTCAGCCCACAAACCTCATAGTCCATTGATTGTATAATTTATCCTTTTGTGTAGGGGCCAGTGTTGTACAAGTAAACAGCTACCTTCATTGAGCAGGGGCCGAGCAAAACACCTCCTAATCACGCCGCTATTGAATTTTTTTATATAACATCTGTTTAGTCAAGGCTAACGCCTCTGAACACACGCACACAGTCACCCAGACATTGAGGCATTTATTCACTGACATTTTGAAGAAATAATTTTATGCACGGGGAATGATTACTGGACTAAGAAGTGTTTTAGTTGGAAATCTAAAGCCTTTAATAATAATAATATATGTTCCATGATGAATGAGGTGATATATTTGTGGTTAGTCTAGACATATTTATATACGTATAAACCCTAACTATGGTATTTAATGCCACTTATTACTCAAAAATTCTAGAAGAAAAATAGATCTTATAATGCATGTAGCAGCCAGATGTATGTTATACCAAAGTCACGCTAAAGCTATTCAGTAGCTATAGCAATCGATGACTTATACTATAAAACTACTATCCCTATGCCTGTGTCTCAGTACGGCCAAGCTGCATCATCAATAGAGTTTACCTGAGCAGCTCATGCTAATAATAGTTTTACCCTTAGTGTCGCTTATGTGTGCCTTTCTTGATTGCACCTGCACCAAGGAATGGACACATAAGCAGATTTTTGCCATTAATCTGCAGCTCTGCCACAGCTGTTGGGGACATTGTGATGAATTATGGGAGGTCTAGCAGTACATCGGTGTAGGTTAATGTTATATTTACCCTAGTGGCTCAAGATTTATTTATGAAATATCAGAAAACATTTTGAAAGTTTGTCATAAATCCTGTCCATGCACATACACTTGCTGTCACATCAGATAGCCACCTTCTCATTAATATGCAAAAATATCTCCTCAGTCATTGACATGGCAGCAAATCAATGCATTTATTTTGGGGGCATGTGAGGACAAAAAGCATCTGGAAAGAGAACTTTGATAGATCGTATAAATAAATAAAGAAAGAACATTTACAGTACTGGTTAAAAAGCCTTGATGAGGCCAGTGGTCAGAGGTGAATTTCAGACGATATATAAAGGCAACATTAGCTCAAATAACTGCTTGTTAGGGGTTTAAGCTCAGTCGGTAGAGCGGGCAGCCCATTCTCCCTGGTTTCCTGTCAGTCTCCTGTCCTATAAATAAAGGTGAAAAATCGCCATAAACATATCTTATATTAATAAATAAAATAACTACTGGTTAGAATCAAGATCTGCAGAAGACCACAGTTGTGCCACTTTTTAGGTACAAGGTCTACCTAATAAAGATTTGCTTGGATTATTCACCACTTCATCCAGGCATGGTGAATAAATAGTCTACAAGTGCAGCTGTGCAAAGAGCCTTCGTTTATGTCAAGGACGGGGCAGGCGGTGTAGATTAGACCATCAATAACTGAAGGGTCATAGGTCAGTTTCAAACCGACAGTGGGTGTCCGTCATTAGCAGGGTGTTCTTTGACCCGCCAATGAACCCACCAGAGGAGCTCCCATCCTTGCCTCCGTCAATGAGGGGCACAGTGCAACATGCCAGCAGTATCATATGTAGAGAGTAGTCTTAACTAGTTTGTCAGTCAGCTCTCAGGGCCAAACTAATATATCATGAAGCAATTGAATGTTGTCTCCTTCCCATAGAACAATCCATGCATGTATCTTTAACTAGCCATCGCCTGTCAAGTCGAACAAATACTATCGAAAAAAATACTATACATACAAATACAATTATTATTTTATTTATTTTCATTTAATCTTTAATTAAGAAATTCTAGTCCAGTGCACCACTAGACAAAGCCCTGGTAGCCAATTAAACTAAATACAATAACTCATAATTCTGTAAGTAAATAAATTCACACATTGCTTAAAGGTTATACTGATCCCGCCCACCAAAGGGCACTATGGGAAAGCCTATAGTCACACAAGCAGTGGACTCGTTTAAAGTGGAACTAAACACCTTGGTCAGATCCATAGTAAACCCACAGCAAAAATTGGGGAAAAAGAAGCCACACAGATGGGCAGTGCCTGGTAGAGACAGGGGTGAAGGTTGGGGGTGAATGTGGTGTGAGCCATGTTCTCAAATCAAAACTCCTGATTCACTACAGGTGAGAGATATGGGCCTATCAGAGCCTGTGACATAGACATGCACCATGACATATTTTTGACCAGTAGGAAAATTCATCAGCAGTAGCCACTGTTTAACCTAAAGGGTGTTCATTTTGCTTCAGGGTTTAGTTACTCTTTAAATACAAAACAAGTACATGCAGATCCTCAGGGCCACATAGCTGGATGAGACCGGACTTCTGACGGAGACATGTAGACAGGCTGACAAATAGGGCAGCATAGGTTACAGGCAAAAAAAACAGACGTGTGCAAACTGGAGCAACACAAGAGCACTTTACTCCATCACACTGACAGCCCGCCGCTCACAACCAACTTTAGCTAAGTGCTCTGAGTGTGTGTGTGTGTGTGTGTGTGTGTGTGTGTGTGTGTGCGCGCGCGCGTGTGCGCGTTTGTGTGTGCGTGTGTGTGTGTGTGTGTGTGTGTGTGGAGAAGGCCTCAAGAGTCACAACAGTAACCTCAGCTAATGATGGTTCCATTGAGGATGAAGACTAATACAATGTGGTTACCAAGCAGACTACATCTGAATATGGATTACCAAAATTGAAAGCTCATTTTTTTTAGTTTATTGTTGCAGCATGTATACAATGTAAACAAACAAAGGTCAAATGAAGCCTTTCTGGTCTCTCTACTCTCACTGACTAACATGTTTAGTTGGTTTGGTCTCTATTAAAGTTATGTGAAATATAAAGCGTATAGAAGTCATGTGTCTTATCAAGAATTATCAGACAGCTAGCTCTATCTTTAAAACCTCTTTTCAAAGCATTTTCAAGATTTTTTACAAAAATGAATGTCTAGACAGAGCTTCTTGGAAATAAGATTGTTTTGATTCAGAAACAAAGTGACAGATGTACAGACAGACAGAATATTGATGAACACATTTTAAGTACGACCACGAGCAGACTAAGCCATAGAATAATACATTATCTTTTGTATAGCATCCTTGTATGCCACTGCTGCTGGGTAATGCCTACAACATGCTTTTCATCTTGTGCATGAGCCTGTGTATATTTTACACCCTCCCAGTGCCTTTGGTCAAAATGACAGCTCTGCTCTAACTGGAACAGCTTAAAAAGAAGATTGTATTTTGTTTTATCGTTCAGCTGAAAACAGCACGAAGGACTTGTCAGTTTTACAGAGACTAGAATTATTTCAAGATTGGCAGAAATAGATGAGAATACCTCCAACTGTGATTCAGACATTGGTCTTACAGAGTTATCATGCATATACAATAGTACAATGATTGCGGTGTTTTTTAATCGTATATAAAATGCAATATTTGTGGGAGCTGTTACTTTCTCAAACCTCAGATTAGGCACATGTCCCTTTAGGGTTCTATTTCCCCCTGCTAGATCGGCTCTTTCACCATTTTCACCATTTTCACCATTTTCACCATTTTCACCATTTTCACCATTTTCACCATTTTCACCAGTGCAATCAAAGTGAATTAGTAGTGAGGTGGTTTTCTACACCTATGTAAAAAGATTAAGTCAAGTGTTTTGAGCTCATGTGAAGGTCAGCAACTCAGCATACAAGATTACTCCTGTGAAACAAATCAGCATCATAACATGGTAGAAAGATGTCCGCATAATATTATAACCCTTTAAGGTATATTATGGTGAGTAAATTTGGATTGTGAGCATTGATAGAAAAAGAAAAAATGAAAACCAGGAGGAGAGTGTCGAGTAGTGTGGAGTTAAGTGGCTGTGCAGCACGATTAATGCTTTTATTCATTATTTAGACTGCAGTCATGTGGAGAGGACTGGAGCAGGGAGCCGTAATGAAAGAGGCATCGGGATTTATCAGCTGCATGTAGTCTCTGCTCCAGCGGCTCTGTGTTGACACCTTCATCTGCGACTGTCACACAAAACCATGTCCGGGATTAAAAATTCAACTTCATATTAGGATTAGCACAGCGGACATCTATGGATATTATTAGATGGAAATTAGTTTGGATGAGATTCTGTCAGTGTAGTAGATGTAGTTTTGGAGTGGAGGAAACACATTGATTATTGAGGGAAGAGAGCTACTGTATTCAACAACAACGACGATAATCAGAACTGAGGCAGTTACATGTGCACGCCATATCTAACCATTACATATATAATAATCAATCATTGTTTTAAATAGTACTATTACTACTTGCACAATGTACAGAGACATTAAGCTCATAGAGACAGGGATGCATTAGATAGATAGATAGTTTCCATCCGTAGTCACCAAAAATAAATGAACAGTACACATACGATAATATAATCACGATACAGAAACAATGCTCTAAACTTTCCCCTGCATTCAACCCCACTTACAGTTGTGCATCCATTTTGTGTAGTGTACCCTGTTGTTTGTGTTGTTTGACTATCCAGTATACAACACTGAACAAATCATGTATCATGTGGTTCACTGTGGTTCACTGTGCTTCACTGTGCTTCATTGTGGCCATTGCTACAAACAGCTATGCACAGTGATCGACAACCTTTACAAAGACTACAATGTGAATAGCAATTTTTATGGATACTTAAATGTGCCGACTCTGTTCACTTTGCGAAAGAGAGAGAATACACATGTAAAAGCTTTTTGTCCACATTGTGCACCCTGCCTGAGGCCCGTAGTTGCTGGGAAAGGCTGCAATTACCCACAATCTTTAACAGTTAGAAAGAAGACAAATGAATGAATAAACAAACATCAGCATTGAGTTTATATTCATAGAAAATCCCTACATCTCTACATCAAGAGCGGCGTCCACCACATTGGCGGATATGGTGTATTATGCAAATTCTTCTGTGTGTCCCTGAATCAGCGTCACAGGTCAAAAGTTCACAGCAATGGTGGCAATGCGGCAAGGAGCCCCACTCAGAAATGTCTTATATAAGGTGCACACAACACTTTGGGGGACACACACATGTGGACTGCAGCACGCACACACAATCTGCTATCCCGCCCCCATCCTTCCAAATGGAAGTGTTCATGCTCTTTGAAGTTCAGTTTGGAATTTGAAGAAAGGGTTGAAGTGATGATCTTGGAGAGATAAACACAGTCTCGCGAAGTCACAGGAGAATCAGCCTCTTAACACGGATAGCATTCTGTAAAAACACTACTTCTAACTCGAATCAATGGGTGTTTAGGTACAAATAATATGCAACTAGGCAATGATGAATGATGTAACAATGAGCAAAGAATCTGGCTCCCTAGTCTATTACCATACATAGCCACTGCATCAGTTTAAGAGCGATTCAAATGTTGTGCCTTTGAAGTTTCACAGAATACATTGTGAAAACTAGTGAATAGACAGTGAATGTGTTACAATCATATTTGTCTTTTACATTTTACAAGCTCAATGTAGTCCATTCAATACATAACTTAATTACTTTAATGGAACGTTGCAATACTCGTCACACAGAGACACACTATATCCTTTTTTACTTTTGGCATTATCTATCAAAGGTTGGCACAATAATCATCTACTAAGCAGTAATATGCTTATTGATTTGGCATAATTTTACACCAGAAGGCCCAAATGCAACTTTATCCATGTATGCAGGTTTGGGACTGGCACAAAAATGTAATCTGGTTTGTGACCATTGTGTAGTAATACATAGACTTGTGATAGACCGCAACACTATACTTAGACTTAGCTATTATTCTTTTGCATTTCCACTGCTTTTCTGCAATAATACCTATATTTGAGCATGCGGCATGATTTAGCCACCTTTGGAGATGGGCTGTCATGAACTGAACTCACTGTGTGACTGTATCTGTGTATAAAAGACAATATTCTGAAGCATGGCGTGCCAATGAAAATGTCACCATTCTTTCCCTTTTCTTTTCAGACATATGCGTTACAGAGCCACTACGGCATTCCACACACAGAGGTAAGAACTGGATTTACTCATGAACGGGAAAAGAGTCACATGTAATTATTATTCTAATGTTCATTCTTCTTTGTGTGTGTTCCAGTTAGCCAAGCTGCACCAGTTGTCAATGCAGCAGCAGGGTCTGGCCCCCATCAGTCAAACGGCAGCACAGGTTCTGTCAGGTATGGGAACACACGCATACTTTCATTTAGTAATTATCAGCCCATTAGCCAAAGAAAACTTAGATGTCGACTAGGGGGGGTGATAAAAGATTGTATTGTAATCTGTTAATCTGTGAAGATCGTTAAATCGTCCTACAGTGCATTTTTAATTGTGCTCTGCTTTTCACTGTAACATTGCCAATGCCATATTCATATTGGATTGGATTGAATGTACATTGAATTTTTAGCTATAAAGACATTGATAGCAGTCTTCTGTGTAAGCCCTAATGTAGAGCCGCTCTAAAACATTGAGTCCTAAACACTTTACAAATCACAAATATCAAAAGTAAATAATGTAATGTAGAGGTCAGTGGAAGTTTGCAATTCCAGCCGCTTGTAATGTGAGGCAGAATGGTCACTCACCAGTTACCCACAGACGTGTTTATTTTGTGGCTATAGTGGTACATGTAGTGTGATTGAATGATGGGAGGTAGTTTAGCAGACATAGGAATGACCACGTGTAGGACGTTTGCATAGCTTCCTTACAATAGGTGTGTGATTATGCCACATATGTCACAAATACATGGGGACTCAGTGTCTGCATGCAGCCATTGCTACTATTCTATAAATTCCAGTATTTACTTATATTTTTGCAAAAGGACAGCCATTGCCATTTGGTTTCATCATCCGCAGCACCAAAAAACACTGCTGCATAAATGTATTAATCCAATATGCCACAAATGTCTCCTTTATTTATCCCTTGGCCACATTAACTGACTGCACATGCACTTTTCTTCAGAACGTTAATTTTGCCACAAGCCTTTTTATTCATGGATGTTGCATAATCATCCTTTTAGAGTATAGTTATGGACTTATTCCTGGGTGATATTAGCAACATCCAGCTGAGCTTACATCCCCACTGTGGCGCTGATGTCCCATAGAGAAGTCTGCCTGTGGAGATTTTGGCTGCATCTCTGCGCTCTCATGCTGTTCACAATTGAAGTGACTGGAATAATTGAGTAAAAGGTGACATTATTGTGTAAAAAAGATAATAAGATATATTTATATATTTATTTATATATTTATAGAGGACAAAGATTTCTAAAAGGTGGTTGTTTTAATAAATAATTATGAAAATGTATGCACTATAAGCTATAGTTATTGTAAATGAACACTATTTAAGTAAGAGTAATAGTAGCGTATTGAATGTGAAGTTTACTGTGAAGATGACTTAAGACTAAACAAAGTGCCCTTTGAAGTGTCCTTCACAGAAAGTGTTTTTGACTGAATTCTGTGTGCATGTTTTTTATAAGAATAATTATTTGTACCGTATACTAATCATCTAACTGATGTGTGAATACAATATTTAATAGGGTCAAAACAAAAGAAAACAGTTGGTCTGTAGCTCCATTATGCATGCTGCTGGATGCACCTGTGTGTCACAATGTTTCCTCCTCGTCTTTAGGAAGTCCAGAGGTCAGGGTCAAGCAGACATGAGGCTGACAGCAGCAGTGTTGTGTTCAAGGACCCTTCACAACTAGATTTACTGCATCAGCCAATGCTGTTTTTCTTGCAAGCTTCTGCCCTTTGTACAGTATGCACTTTCACATGTGTGCTTTAAGATTTGACATAAAACAGGGAACACTGAAAGAAATCAGTTTATTCACACAATATGGATTACTACTATAACTTAATGACTGTCTGAAGCAAAGAAAAACATGTAAAATATGTAGCATATGACCACAGAACTACAATTACTTCATTATTATAAGGCCTGGCTAACACAAACTAAAGTTAGCCAATTACTGAGTGGAATGCATTAAAAAACATGGCACAAATGTACTTTTCAAATTACTCCCACAGTTGAACATGTGTGCTGGCTTTCTCAAGCAATTTTTCAAACAAATGTTAGCTATGCATTCACAGTGGAGAGTGGGAGAGGAGCAAATTATTATCCAGGATGTGGATGGATGATTATTCCATTAAGTCCCAGGTATAAAACTCATCAGTCGTGCACGGCAGATTCAAGAGCACACTATTCAATAACCTACACACTTAGCATAGTGGCTGTTAGCATCCGCTTTCACTTACGGGACAACTCTGGTCGCCTGCTGAGTGTTTTAATATATTTACCTTATTGGTCATATGCAATACAACTGAGATGATTAACCACGGTAAATGTATTCATGTGAGTTTTTTAGTATCCAGGGACACTACAGCAAACCATCTGCGTCCTAGCCTGCAGTAATTCACATGCAAAAGGGTTTCACCAGATGTCCTTCTTGATGCATCCTTTTTAATTTATATAGGCTTAGGACTGGCACAGTCGCTTGTGACTCCTAGGGGCTTGATTGAAACTAATAATATATCATTAGAGAAAAGGATATGGGTACATGAGGGCATGTTATTATAATCTGGCAAGAGCCAGAATGGGACTGTTCCCGTAGAAAACGTCCGAAAAGCGGAGGGACTCTGACTGATATGACGTAGCCAAACAAGGAACTGCTAAATTATTAATAATGAATAAATTATCGTTGTGTGATTTTTATAGTTTTTGTAAAACTATAGCAGTTTACCTTGGATATGATTGGTTCACACCTCCAGTGTTGACAATCGGACGGCTCTGCGGAGCAGTACCAGATGGATTTTCATAAGATTGAAAAATTGCAAATTTTGTGAGAATCCATCTTAATATAATTTAGGGCAAGAATATTTTGAACATAGCATCATTTTATATTTAAAAAAATAAATATTTTATTTTTTCTGGTGATCAACTTTAAGGGTAAAATATCCAAGTTTTCTGTGTCTTGACATGGCTATGGTAGTACTTTATACTACCTACTTTTATCTGTGTATGTGTGTGATTTTAATAATGTAAATACAACTGTTGATAATGTCTTGTTTGTGTGTCTTTAGGTGGAGTGGAAGCCAGTTCTCAGACTACGTCTCAGGAGCTCCTCATTCCAAACGACGTGAGTTTTAACACAATCCCATTCACCCTGAACTGTATACTGTAGGTTCTCTAAAGGACTAATGCTTTTACTGCTGTGACTCTGCATAATGGAGCTGAACCAACAGAAAACTAACAGCACATGTACGCACCAGTACACACGTCTATTACCACCAACCTTCCTGTTTCCTTGTTTTAGTTTCTGCCTTTACATTGCTTTAAGTTGCTGGCTAAATGACAACTACTATTGTATCTGTGCTGTGAGCAATGGCTCCTCTACCTTTGGGTATATTGAGGCTATGCTAGTTACAAGTATCACTTAACAATCTGCAGATGCATCAGTTCAATAAAATAAATGAGTTTTCCTAATTTAAGCATGATTTTATAAATATATATATATATATATATATACTAAATGAGATGTGTGTAATTCAGGGCAACCACACATCATCGACCAATAATTCAGTGTTGACAAATAGCCAATACGGTGCATCCCTTATTGAAATAAGTCACTTAGGTAAATAAGTGCTCTACCATTAAGAAAACTGAGGCTAAGTTAGGTACAGGTAATTAGTTAGTTAAACTATTTTTACACTATGCTAGTTAGAATGGTGGTCCTTTACATTTAAGCCAAACAACCGACTGGTGACTGTGCTGGAGTGGAGTGCAGTGAACTGTGGCCAGTATTTTTCTGTGGGCTAAGCGTCCTCTGTTAACGCTTCAGTGTCACGTTGAGTTTGTATGACATGTGATGGACACTTAGGCTGCAGCGAGGCCCAAGCACTGACCTTTTATTTAGTGAATGGAGCTCAGCACTCGACTGCTCAGACTGCTCACTCTGTCTAATCCATCCATCACAACCTAATTCATTCTGTTGGCATTTGGCGGTTTACGGCTAGCTTCTTTTTGCACTGTGTCTAGTGGCTCTGTTTATCCGCATTGCAATTGGATGTAACATATTGGATAATGGCAATCATAATTTACCAACATTCATAATCATAAAGCAACAGGGAATTGTATTTAATTATATGTGTCTCTTATTTGTTAAAAGCTTTTGTTGGTTTGTTTTTTATTTTATTTATTTGAAATTGGCACTATGGTATAGATATGTGTTGTGAATTATATACTTGTTTATTCATTTGTTGTTCCCTGATTATCCACAATGCAATAATAAGTAACGTATTTACTTATTTATAGTCTTTACTATTTAGTGGGAAATTTTAGGTAAAAAATAACATGGTGAAAAATGTGTCCATGCATGCTGAGCCGATTAGCAAAACCAAAAAAAATATAATGTTGGCATTTGTTTGCACCGGGCAGTCATTCTTGGAACACTCTGCAGTTGAGAAGATGAATGGAGAGAAAACTGCATATATGGACAGAATCTCTATTCATACTTTTCCAGTAAAATGTAAATGCACACATAAGCCATAGTATTGTACAATTTGATTCAATGTAGCCCTTACATTTCATGGTAAAAAATACAACTACTCCATTTGTTTTCTGCTTTGTCGTTAAAAGAAGCATCTTGTACAGAATCCTCAACAAAATTCACACAAATGTCTTCTTTGCTCCATTACATTGACATTTTTGCCCAAATCCATCCTGTGCCTTGACTATTTGTGCCAACAACCTAACCAGCAAAGTATTCAATAAACATAACCCTGTACTGTCTGTGCCTAATCAGATATGGAATATGTGACCATTAGAATTTATTACCTAGACACAAAATAAAAATAAAAATAAAAATAAAAATAAAAATAAAAATAAAAATAAAAATAAAAATAAAAATAAAAATAAAAATAAAAATAAAAATAAAAATAAAAATAAAAATAATGCATCAGTTTTATATAGGCAATATGAGTTAAGTGTCTCTTGCCCAGGGACACAACAGCAGTACATTTGTGTAAAAGTAACTTTCACTTTCACCATTCACTACCCCAACCTGGACCTAGGGTTCTTGATATTGCTCTATGTACTGAGACTTGCGCCAGTTAGAAACACTGTCTCCTTCTAGACAGCTATCAATCTTCTTCACATTGACAGGAGCAACACACAGGAATTGGACATTGCCGGTTTCAGGACAGACAATAATGAACCAAACAAGGTTGAGGCTTGGGTCACTGGATTTCTAAATGTGTGGTGTAGGATCTGAGATGGAAAGTGCGTGTTCCCATTTAAAACATAAATTGGTTGTGTTTCTGCTTCACTACACACTTCAGACTTTTAATCTCTCACCAGACATCAGCAAATGTTTGATAGTTACCCACTGGATGTTTTTTCATGCTGATGAAAAACAGAATCAGAAGGTTTGTGGCATCTCATGGTGAGCTTCTGGTCTGCATAAATCCCCTTAAAGAGGATTCAAATAAATACAATTATTGAAAGAAAAAATATATAAATGCTTAAAAATGTTCTATACTGTAAGGTAGGTCTGTCATAATTATTATTTTACTAGAGCCTCTCCTGCAACAGAATATGACAGATGACCTATAGATCACAGAACATGGTCGGATAGTCAGATTTTCAATTACAATTTCTTATTTTTAGTAAACAGACTTTTTAAACCCGATTTTGAAAGTGAGCAAATGTGATCTTTGTACAGTATGTCCTCTATCATTTATATTCATCACATTGCTTACATTGCTTCATCAAAATGGAGTATCTTTGGCATCTGCTGAATATCTGAGTCATAAATGTCTTGAAATCACGGAAGCACGTTGACCTTAGAATTTGCATCCATTCACAATCATTTCGTTTTTTTCTTGAACTGGCAGCACAAGAGACTACACAGAAAGTGCTGTGAACCTGAGGTCCTGTTTTCACATGTAACTCTGTGTTCTTTGAGAGGCACAGGATTTTTGCATTCAATTTAACCCTACACAATCCTGTCCAACATGAGAATATATGGTGCACAATAGATTGGGTTAGGGCTATAAAAAGGGTACAATAGGTCTTAAGACCCATGTATTTGTCCATGTATCTGCAACACATTTTGTAGCGTTTATATGTTAAGGACACAGGCTTGAGAAGGATCCTAGAGCTTTGTGAGTTTGTTTTTATTACATAATACCGTACACTGATTACTTTGTTTAATTATACTATCACCTTGATAATTCAAGAATTAATAATAAAAAATATTACAAAAATACTGAGGTTCGGACTTTTTGAACCTACGACGATGTTCACAACCCAACTTCTCTTGAGAATATATTGCTTGTTAAATCATATGTGGTACATTATTGACTGCAGTCTCAGTTTTTTCAAAATAATGTTCTTGTTTCTGAGATCAGGGGAGAATATAATATAGCAGAATAGCTATCACTAAAACAGGAAATCAGAATGTGGTTGGCTGGCATCATTGAACGTTTTGCACAGAGTCAGTAGGCTGGTTTAGATTAGTATTTAAGACCCTGTGTATGTGTAGTGCTTTTGAGGCAGCCTGTGTGAGTCAGTGAGCTGGGACTAGCAGAGCAGCTTAATGACATCCGATAGTTCACAGTTAGAGACTTAACATCAGCCGCCTAACACGGCCCTGTCTACTCCCCAAACCTCTTCAAATTACAAGGGTAGCAGGGAATCACCCAAAAATAGTCCCATTTCGGTCGATCCTCTTCTTCACCCTCCTCTGCCTCCATTTTACCCACTAGCACTTACACAAGGAATCATGGTAACAAAAACTCATGTCCTAAAAGCATTCAACCATGTGCTCTCATTGCAGGCCATAGTCATATATTTTTCTTTAAGCTAAAAGGTAGTTGAGCGCTGCCAAACAGCTTCAATACTGTCAAGTCACTTTCATTTAGATATGGTCTCCTTTTCCAATCTGTACAAATGGCCTCTACCTTGTGGCCCTGGGAGAAAAAGATTACATAAAAGTTAAGTATGAATAGGAATACCTCCAGGTCTGTAAATATACTAACATATATTAACATTGTGAAGGTTGAGGTACTTGAACTATAATTTATCATTTGTGCATAGTAGGAGCCAAAGCCTTGCTCAGGAACATTATGACAATAAGAATGGAAGGATCCAGGAATGAACCACCAACCGGACAAATTACTTGTGCTCCATTGACAGATACCATTTTTCCATGGATTTCCTCATTCATTGCTCTTAGGTTCCAATAAGCTGAGTATTGAACCATGTTGAACTTGATACAATACAGACATAGATAGCCCACCCTCTATATCATAATTTGTAATACTGTATGATTGGTGAGAATGTAGACAATGCTGTTTAGAGATCTGGGTTTTCTTTCTGACAGCTGATAGTACAAGAACATTAATACATTCCATTTATATAGCGCTTTTCAAGATACCCAAAGACGCTTTACATATTTGTATTATTCATTCACTCCAGTCACACCTGATGATGGTAAGCTACTATGTAGCCACAGCTG